>PVJH01002643.1:0-162788 GCA_004026705.1 Nesogale talazaci | reverse complement strand
GCCCACCACACAGGGCGGTGCACGCTCTCCCACAGGGAGAAGCAGGCCCCTATCCCTTCCCAGCTCCACAGGGGCAGCTCCCGGCAAGGTAAAGAGCCCGGCTACCTGGCCTTCCCCAGGACCCAGGCCGGGGCAGGGTGCGGCGCAGGGAGATGGCGGCTCCCTCTGAATGGGACCTCAGGAATGGCGGGAGCCGGGCCGCCAACCAGGCAGGGAGCAAGTCCGGCCGCGCGGGTGCTGGAGGCGGCCCCGACACCGGTGCTGGGTGCCCCCGCCCAGCCAGTCAAACTATCACTGTTCGGGGTCTGGATGGTTGCAGGGAGGGAGCCGGGCGCAGTCACTGCTCGCCCCTGCACGGAGGGACCGTGGGAGACGAGCGGCTCCTCCACGTGGCAGTCGTGAGTGGGCCTCTGCTATGTCGTAATCGGAAACTGTCCTAGTACGCTCCACAGCCTGGCCGTCCTGCTCCTGGGCTGCGGTCAGGCGAGACGGGGGACTGGGGGAGTCCCGGTCCGATGGGGAGCGACACTAAGGTCTCGCCGCCGGCGGGAAATCTCCGAGATAGAGACTTAGCTCCCTGGGCTCAAGAAAAAGGCGGAGTGGGGCAGGGTCCCCTCCTGGGTTGGGAGGCCCACTTGTAGGGACCTTTCCACTCACCAGAACTCTTCCCCTTGACCCCCCAGACACCAAACTCACCGGAGCTCCAGGTACCGGCTGCTTACCTCGGCGCCATCTTGACCGCTCTCCTCTTCATTCTTTTTGATCACCTTATTGCGGTGATATATCTTGCTGTCCATTGGCCAGGTGCCTATCTGCCAAATGTCATGACATGTGTGACTGAGCTCGTCTAACCTTATATGGTTGCTACCCATCATCTCAGCTGGTGTTAAGTCCTTCCCTGTGGACTTGCTTTTCCCCAGTGTTTTCAGTGCTGTGTGAATTTCTCTCTTCATGACCACTTATTCTTGATCAGAAGCTAACTCTTCAAGTGGTGGACCAATAATTTTTGGCACGGTGACTGTGCATTCTTTCAATCTCCTTTTGATTGAAACTCCTAGGAGGTTCAGTATGTTGACCCAAGGATTAAAACTATAGAAATCAGTAAGTCATGAAACCTTAGGGTTGTTAATGATGTTAGTGCTGTGTGTCTTTCAATGCTTGACTCTATTCTCCTACAAATTTTTCCCCAAGGGGGTCAGCATGAGAATTAAGTGTGTTGATTGACTTGATTGAGCTGAAAATCTCAATGGCTTGGCAGAGAAGACTTATGAAGATCTCCAAAGGTAAGATCTGCTCCAAGGTGTGGCCTGCTTCCCTTCTAAACTGGCACTATGGAAAAGAATATGTTTGATTTTTGTTAGTCCTGAGTCCTGCATCTGCCTCATCAGCCTCAAGTTCTTTCTATGGGATCCAACAATATCCCATTTTTCTTCCTGTTTTGGGAGCCTTCATAGGTCTTCCATATGTACTGTTTACCTTAGACTCATTCACCTCTGTAGATACCAACCTGTTGCCTTACTGCCAATCTTGGGTTCATTAGTCCCGGCAGCCTGCTTGACTTAGGAGAAGTTTCCAGTCTAACTACATCTAATCCATGACCTTCTAATTTACCTGTTTCTGTGTGTGAGCCATTGCTTTGTTATAAACATCTCTCTAGGCATACTTGTGTAAGCTTAACTGATTTTGCCACTCTAGAGAAGTTTAAGTCACTCATCTGGTATCAGATTAAGAGGAAGCTTCCTAAAATACCCCATATGATCTTCTAGTACATTTATTTTGTACAAGTTTTATTATTAATTTCATAATTTTGCATTTTTATCTTGGTACTACTACTAAAGAACAAGTTAAATTCTCTTTAATTTGACTATGTCTAGGACACACAGAAGCTGAATTATATATAGTCATTTAACCTTCAAGAAGTATTCAAACCCATTTTTTCCAATTTCAGAAAAACTTATTTTCCACTGTATGGCTTTTATATTTGATGAAGGTAGAATAGAAGAAAGACTTGTTTGAAAGAGTGACTCAATGCTTTCTCAGGATATTTTGGTTTTGGGTACAATATTTTATCATGTTCAGAATATAATTTAGTTTTAATAATTATGTATAAATTGGCATATGTCCAAATAATTAATTTTCCAGAATTATTTGTTTTGCAACTCAAAATGGCAAATGAAGTTTTTTTTTATGAGAAATAAATGCTCTTTCAGTTATACTGTTTATTTTTTCCTTTACTCCTGGCTTTTAGAAAGCTACATTTATGCAGTATTTTTATTTTATCTTTTCTTTTATTTTTTTTCGACCATCCAATATTTTATATTTTCAACTGAAAAAGCACATTCTAAGTTTATGGTAAGGTAACTTTAAACAAAATACTACATCATATTAGGTATTTAAACTAATTTAAATTTCTTTCTTGTTGATTTTGATATTTTAAGAGTATAAAAAGAAGAGATGTAAATTTCTACATTTGCTTAACATGCTAAGAAAGCCTACTGAAGCTTTTGTTTTGAAGCAGTAGCATAGCAAACCCTTTGGGAAGATGGTTGTTCCCGTGTGAAGACAGTTACTTGGCAATAATTCCTCTGTAAAGCTCCTTTGCATCGGTCAAGTGTCGCCATAGAATATATGCAGTCAGGAGTTTTGAGACATTTTTAAACCCAAATCACAGACACTGATGCTTGATAGTAGTGAGGAGAAAAATTTTTATACAGAAAATACACCAGAACAGTCAGACATGGTAGCTTTTTCATAGGGAGAAGTAATGGTTGTTCTTAGTTTATGTAATCTGATTTTTTTTAGTATTGATAAGCACAAGCAAACATTGCCTTACATGAATTCAAAGTTGGACATTGAATAAATAAGACCAAAGGGAAATTGATTCATTTGAATTGTGTGGCTGCAGAAGAATATTGAAAGTACTATGAACTGCTTGAAATACAAACAAATCTAACTTGGAATAAAGAGTAACGGAGTGCTTCTTGGAGATAAGGGTGGCAAGACTTTGTCATACTTTGGACCTATTGTCAGGAAAGGCCACTTCACAGAGGAGGATATCATGTTTGGTAAAGTGGAGGGGCAGAGAGACAGAGGGAGAAGACCTCAGGAGTTGATGGACACCCTAGGGGCAGCAATAGGCTCCGGTAGAGGATGGGGCCAGGCCTGATGGGGCTTCGTTCTGTTGTGCACAGGCTTACTACAGGTTGGAACTGGCTGGTGGGCACCTTACAGACACAGAAACAACAACAATGGGCCTGGGAAAAGTCACCTAATTTTTGTTGCTTTCACTTGAAAAATTATCTTAAACATAGAAGTGTCAAATATATTTTACTACATGTGCAAATGGAATTTACTTATTTTCTTTTTGTCTTTGCTAAAATCATAAAGGTGAATATCATATTAAGTTTAGAATTAGTTATTCATTAAGAAAAATCCACATAAATGCCCTGCAGCATCAATTTTGTATTCATCCTGATAACTAGAGAGAGGGGAGAAAAAGAACTGTGTGACTTTGTGAAAGCTGACAACGTCAGGGAACTAAGAGGAGAATATGTGATGAGTGCTTTGTCCTGAGTGTCAGCTTGTGGGGCAAACCGTTCTACCAGCCAGATTGAGTTCTGTGAGATTTGGGAAACTTGATTTGTTTCTCTTTTTTATGACATTGTAATGTTCTGGACAGATAAATCCCAAACTCGAAGGAGCAATCTAAAACATGTGAAACATAAAAACTGAAAGCAACAATAAGTTACAAATAAAAGAAGCTTTGTAAATTCTCCTGTAGTAAGTCAGTTCACCACAGTCCCTTTCATATTTCTCTTTAAAGCACTTGAACTCTCCCAGTCTGAGCATATTGTTAATAAGATATAGCACTGATTCCCCCGCCAATTTATTAAACTTTGTTCACCTTATGTTTTTTAACTAAAGTTCTGAAAAGAAATTCTAAGCACAGCCACCACATACCTAGATGGCATAGAAAAAAATAAAGAAAAGTATTAATGATAAATAAGATTATATGGGAGCTAAATAAAAACTCCAAGCAAGAGCATAAAAGATATAATTCATGAGCTAATATTGCCCATATGACAAAATTATAGGCCTACCAGAAAGCATTGGACTAGCTGCTCAGGCTTTGTTTCACATCCTGAGTTCCACTTACATCCACTGATATATAAGAAGAACTTCACATTTAACTAGCAAGAAGTGAGCAGTAAGAGGAGGAGATAGTAAAGGAAAACAAGGTACAAATATTCCCACGTAGTTGAAAAGGAGTCCATTTTCCTTGAGAGATTCTGGCCCTTCAATGCTGATAATGTTAGGAGCAAGAAAGCATCCTTGGCGACAAATCTGCATTCCTGCAGTGTTTGCTGGTAGAAATACGATTCTTTGAAGTGATTTGTTTGTCAGTAGATACCAATAATGCAGTTCAGGCAGAAAAGGAAGTCAGAATCACAATTCTGCAATGGCTGTGAACTAAGCGACTTTTGAGGTGAAGCATGCACATTTGTCAGGGACAGACTTCAGTATCAATCTGAAAGGGTGTGGTGACATGAACTGGCCAGACTGTTGTGGTGACCGGGGACAAGGGGACTTTCGGGGATGAACTTGAAGACATGCACAACACAGAGCTCTGATGGATCAATGTGATATGAGAACAATAGTGTTGGCCAGCAGCACACCAACATTTGATCCAAGCAACAGAGAAAACGGATGCGTGCCATGTAGAGTTTGAAATGACTCGGAGATGAATAGATCTGTCAAAAGACAATACAGGGACTGAGCCCCGGTGGCGTAGAGGTTGTGCGCGGGACTGCGGCCCACAGAGATGGAGGTTCAATTCCAGCAGCAGCTCCACAGGAGCAAAAGGTAGGCCTCCTTCTCCCACCACCAGAGGACAGTGATGCCCAAAAAACAAAACAAAACAAAAAGACAATATAAACATTTGGATGAGGGTATGTTAAGCTCGATCTGCCAATTAGAGATCTAAAAGGAGATTCTGAGTAAATAAGTTGACTATGGGGTTTGGAAGATAGGTAAAGACAAGATGAACACACTTAAGAAAAAGATATTTGGGCTGAGCCTTGGTGGCGTACATGGTTGAGTGCGGGACTACGGCCCGTGGGCTTGCCAGTTCAAATCTAGCAGCAGCTCTCAGGAGCAGCGCTGGGTAGCTCCCACAACCACCAGAGGGCAGTGATGCCAACAAAAAAAAATAAAAAGATACTTATCATATATATATATATATATATATATATAAACTATTGAAAGTCACAGGTTAGAAAGTGACTACACATTCTGAAGAAATACCAGGACCGCGCATGAGAATATGAAGCCTTTGTGGCGTTTAAACCTCATGAGTCAAAATCTGCTCTGAGAAGCTCTGCCAAAATACAAATGAATCATCCTCTTGCTCTGATCCCCTCAACTTCCATGATGCCATTTTCATTTCCTGAAGCAAATTCTAATTTATTCAACAAATAGTCCAAGGCTTTCTTAAAAGCAACAACAGCAGTAGCAGCAATCTAACATTTTTTTTTCTGAGGAATAGTTTCAAAGCAGAGGAAACTTACCATTGTTTCAGAGTTAGGAGCATTCTGGCCTTTCTTATGGAAAATAGTGTTAAATCAATTCATTTTTGTTCAAAGTATAAACTCATATTCAGTAGGAAATATTGGTGTGAAAAACAGTAACAAGTCCCTTACTCTTAATCCATGGTCTCTCTGTTCTGAGTGGGATGCTTGGGTCCCAAAGTCCCCATCAAAAGGAGTTGGGGGCAGAAGGACTCAGACACCTTCAAGGTTACAGGACATTCTTCTTCCAAGACTGGGATCACCAAATTCTGAACTTTCCATTTCTATCCCTGGGCTGGACACCCGCCATCATGAGGTTGTTGCTGCTGCCTGGTGCAGTCAAGATAATTCTGACTCAGGGCAGTGGGGTCTAAGGAAGAGTCTGGAACCTAAGATGCCTGTTCAGAGGAGGAAGGGACTAAGGATCTCTTCCTTGGCCTGGGGAATCCCTCTCTTCCTGTCTCCTTTGGGAAACGCACTAAGGAGCAGAAGGGCCAGTGCGCTCTGTTGCATGGAGAGCTAGAGTCTGAGGAGGAGGAAGCCTCCCCACAGCCCATTCAAGCAGTTACAGGGTGATTATTGCCTTAGGAAAAATCATAGATTTGGGGGGTCTTCTTGGGGATGATATGAAAGATTGGAAATGTCAATGGGGCAGCAGAGAGAGATGTTCTAAGGCCATAGTCTTGAGGTCAGGAGTTGTATAGAAATAGGCTCTGGTGAGCACAGGAAAGAAAGTGACAAGATTTCCCTTGTCAAGGTAGGTTTCTCTGGCTGAGAGATCATGAGCTTCAGGTCACTATTGTACCACCAAAGTAGTGGTTACAGATGGAGATGCTTGTAGCCTGACAGCAGTCTGAGGCGCTAGATTCCTGACAGGAAGCCAATGGCCTGGGAAATGACAAAGCCTTTACCTTGGTAGCACCAGAAGATTTTGAGATCATTGATAAGGACTTAAAAAAAAAAAGCTATGGCTGCCAGTAACATCTGAACATCTTCCTGTTGTTGACTTCACAACAAATCCTTTGCTGCTCGATTTAATGGTTTGTTCTCCACTCTACCTGAGAAGGAAGAGGAGGGAAAAAGAAGTAATAAATATTGTGTTTCCACCCTGTCTTGATGTGTGCAGAAAAAATCCCACTTAGCACAGATGTTTTCCCATATGTTTGAGTGCTAGCTGACTTTCTTCATCTATGGGGCTCCATCAGGTGAAACCATCTGTGAGTCTGCATTGCTGTTGTATAATACGGTAGCTGGTCAGCCTGCATTGCCACTTCTGAGCATGTAGGTAAGAAGCAGAAGGATTTTTTTCTTCAGGACTTTTGGCACTCTCTTATTGTTCACGTACGACGACCCCTATTCTGGGTGGATCCCAGTACCACCAGCCTCCAGAAAGAAGCACTGGCAAGGCAGCCAAAGAAAGGCAGAACAAACAAGGAGGGGGCAGCACAGCAGGTTGATTGAGCTTTAAAGTCAGGATACACTGGGTCCAGACCCCCGGAGGGCCTGCACTATGCAAAGGCAAGAGATGCGGCTCACAGCTTGCAGGCACTTTCTGCTGTCCTTAGAGTGAGGTTGTCCAGAAAAAAACAGTGGATGTCCCTGGTTAATTGGTATCCAACTATGTTCTCACTTGGCAAGGCCCGGGTAAGGTTCAGGCTCATGGCCTCCAGTCTCCTCGTTTCTGGGATATGTTGACTCTGTTAGACCAGCCAGGTGGCTTTCCCTGTCCTTGTAACTATTCTAAAGTATTTTTGGCCCTGAATTTCTGCTGTTCTAGGAACTTGGGCTCCAGTTAAGTGGTTCCAATGCTCTTTTGTATGACACAAACACTAGCTAGCTGCACTAGTTGTTGCTCGGGGCATGGAGTCCATTCTGACTCTAGGCAGCCTGTGGTAACAACAAAAAGAAACACCACCTGGTCCTGAATCATCTTCATAACTGTTCCTACGTTGGAGTCCATTGCTCAAGTCACTGTGTGAGTCAATCCTCTTGAGGGCCTTCCTCTTTTTATATTTTTCCTGCCCCTCTATTTTACTAACAATGATGCCCCTTTACAAGGACTAGTCTGTCCTGATAACATGCCCAGCATACATGGGACAAAATCTCCCATCCTCTAAAGGACATTCGGGTTGCATTTCTTCCAATACAGATCTCAATATTCTTTTGGAAAGCTATGATACTTTTAATATTCTCTTTCAGCATCATGCTTCAAATGAATCAATTCTTCTTTGGTCGTCTGTACTCAATATCCAAATTTTGCATGAATATGAGGCCCCTGAAAATACCAGAGTTTGGATCATGTAGACCTTAATCTTCAAAGTAGTCTTCTTGCTTTCCAACACTTTAAAAGAATCACGTGCAATAAATTGCCCAATACAATGCATCTTTTGATCTCTCGAATGCTGCTTCCATGAACATTGATTATGGGTCCAAGTAAGATGAAATTTTTGACAATTTCAATCCTTTCCCCTTTAATCATAATAGTATCTATTGTTCCTGTTGTCACATGTTGGCCTACAATCTACGTATCAGCAGTTTGAAAGTGCATTCTACTCACTAACAGTTGCAGTCTCAGAAACCCTCAGTGGGTCATAATGAGTGCACACTGACTTGATGGCAGTGAGTTACGTTAGAATTATGCTAGAGTTACGCTACCCACAGGCAGGCGAAGGAAAGAGAGGTGATGTTGGCAGGAATCTTAGTAGGAAGGAATCAGGTGGTATTGTTTACCCACATATTTTTCCAGCAAAGGAAGGTGAATAACAGAAAAGAAATATTTCCTTGTCAGTAGAAGAGACACAAGAGAGTGAAATGCCTGATGGAGAAATAGAAAATGTTCACATTGCTTTACCAATGGTTCTTCATGTATAACATAAATTCTGAGTTCCTGGGCTGTAGGGGATGCATATACTTGACAAGTGAAGGTACGCTGTGCAGGACCAATCCATTGCTAATCTGCCAGAAAGTCAGCCAGTGGTGGAAGGGCCTCCATTAGCTGAATAGAAATTCCAACTCTACATTCTACCAGGATTTTCAGACCACCAAAATGCCATTTGACTTTCTTTTCCATAACACCTCCTTGAATAGAAAATTCCTTGGCATAGACAAGTGAGTGCTTCTAGGGTTTTCCCACCTTGTGAGTCATATCAGTTGATAGTCCACCAATTCCTAGAACCTTGTTTCTGGCTAGTGGCTTTCATTCAGCTTGAAGTTCTTCCTTGTGTACCATTAGTTTTGAGCCTGTGTTGCTTCTTGAAACCATTAAATATTGCCTAGATGTTTCATTGTATAGTGACTTTGTATATTTTTACCATCTTCTTTTGATGCTTCCTGGATCATTCAATATTTTGATCAAATAATCTTTCAATATTGCAACTCGAGGCTTGAATTTTTTTAAGTTCTTTCAGTTCAAGATAACTGAATCTGTAGTATTTTTAAAGTTATAATACTAGCAATCTTATTAAATGCTGCAAATTTGTTATTCCAGAATTTGGAAAATGTCAGAAAAGTGATTATTTCTCTATATGGAAACAGTGTTATGGGGGTCACAGATAGAGAAAAACTGTGGACACCAAGATGGACCAGTTGTTGATAATGAAGGTTCTGAATGTTGATTGGATCCTGTGATGAAAAAATTCTGCTTCAATCTTGAGAACAGATTTCAGAGTGGGAAGTGGCATGAATCATGAGAAGCCAAAGGGTAGACTATGATAGAGAGTTTTCAACTTACCTACCAATGAGCCCCATAAATAGAATATAGAATTGATTAAGAAAAGACATGTATCTGATTAGATTATAAAAGGTTGTGACACATAACTTATTGATTTTCTCTCATATCTAACATAACAGGTAAGTTTTGATAACGTAAGTTGCCTTGCTGGAGGGGAATACATGGAAGGGAATTGAGGATATTTGCAGAGACTAATTGTAAACTTCTGTTCTACAACTTGCAGGAACAGAATTCTTCCAATGGTCTTACAGTTTTAGAAGCAACCGTAAGATCCAGTTACTTTTACTTCCCCTGCTGACCACTGAAATGATAAAAGTCAAGTCACCTTTTGATTGCACTCTGGAATAAATTCTGAAATAGAGGTCCCAGCTCTATTGTGTCAGAATTCTGGCTCCCAGAAGCTGTGAAATAACAAATGCATACTGTTTTAAGCTGTTAAGACTTGAGGTGATTTGCTATGCAACAATAGATGATTAACATGGAATCCCTCCATTTCACAAATAGTTTATACTTAATTGCTAACCTAAAAGTTAACAGCTCAGAACTACTTATGGTGCTGAAGAAGATAGACTTTGCCTCTGCATCCTAAAAGCCAGTGCAGCTCACACCATGGAGTCATTCGACTCTGTAGTGCAGGAGCTGTTATCATTTCAAATGGCCGCTATAGAAAATGAGAACGGCCACAAAAGCAAGTCATGTCATTGTCCTCATAAATTTTCCTTATTCTCCCTGGCTCTGCGTTACATGTTGAAACATACAAATGTTCCTCATTTTCTCACTTCTGCTTCATCTCCTTTGAGGTCTCTCCCAGCTCTTTTATGATCACTTTTTGAGTCTCCATGTCTTGCTTTTTAAAATCAAAGGATGCAAGCCCATCCCGGCTCCCCCTTTCCTAGTTCAAGTTACACGCCTGCCTCCGCTGTTCTTCCCTCTCTTCATGGCTCTCCTGACCTTTGCGTCACACTTGGCTCAAAGCAATTTTGTCTCTCTCCCTTTGAAGTGACTCCAGCTAACAGCTAACTCCCCCACAACAGCCTCTGTTTATTTTTCAGTTCAATAAATATATAAAACTATTTTATTCTCATTTATATGCATATATATTACTTGTTTTTCTACCATCAAAATGCAATGAGACCAGGGGATTAGTCTTCTATATGTTATTGATATAAATTAAGGTATGTTAAATAAATTTAGGATATATTAAATAAATATGTTAAATTAATTAATTGTACATAGGTTATATTTGAATTAGAATCTTATGCAGATAACTGATAGCATTTTTATATGATTCTTGTGAATTCTTTGGGGAACAAATTTGTGTTTGTTAGTGTGTGGCTCTAATGACTGGGAAATGAGCATAACAGAGAATATTTTCTGGAAAAGCACCTTTTATGGGCTCCATGGGGCTGTGATGGCACAGTGATCAAATAACTCAGCTGGGAACCTCAAACTGGGTGGTTGGCACCACTGGCTACTGCATGGCAGTCAGATGTGGCAGTCTGCTGCTATAATTATTTATAACATTGCAAACCCTGTGGGGCAGTTTTAGTGGGTCCTGAAGAGTCATTGAGATTTGGAATCTACTCACCAAGAGCAATGGGTACAGACACCATCAGAAATGTCTTTGTGTGGAGTATAATTTATTTTGAATGCTTATTGATCCCCATCTTTCAATTCTTGACCAAAGACACAGATTATGAGTTAACGTTTGGTAATGCAAATTTCTAGGGTCTTGCAGATATTTCTGCAGAATCCACAAGTGAGCATTAAACCTGAGGTTACTTCTAGGCAAATGAGAGGATTGGGATGTTAATATATTTTGGGTAGGGAATAACTGAAGCCCTAGAGTGGATGAGACAAACTGGGAAGAGAGTGTAGAGAAGTTAGTAGATGTAGGCCAAACTGTGCTTAAATCCATTTAAAACCTGGAGAAGAGAAAATAGGAAGCAAAGCATCCTTAAAAGAAGTCAGAGAGATTGGAGAAAAAAAATTGTACCCAGAAGCTAGGGAAAATAACATTTCAAGGAAGAAGACATAACAACTGATCTCTAAAGTTAAAATGTCAGATTTATTGGAGGACATAATTAGCCATTTACTTTGAAATCATAATGGGCATTGTTGACCTGGGTGAAAGAAATTTCTTTAAAATGTGGGCTGAAGCCAGACTGAATTGAGTTGAAGGGAGAATGGAAACATTAGGTATAAAATTGTAGTTACACAAACAATTGAGAAAAGCAGAGATCAACTTGTTGGCAATGAAAATGTTGTCTACATGATTCATCTGAACATCGTGCATCCTTCTTTGAGGAGAAAAGAAATCTGGCCATTTTATTGAATCTTTGAATGATGGAAGTGAAATCAGCTTTTGATGCACATTTTCATCAGACTTCTTCTGTCTGGTTTGATTCATGGCTTTTTCTTTCAACATGTGTGCCCTATTGTTTATTTATTGACCACAGGTCAAGAGTACAAGAAATCTTCCTGGAGGAAGCTACACTGAATTAAAATTAACCAAATGCAGACCTCTAAATCCAGTGATAATATAATCCAGTTGTATCCTATTCAAGAAGTTACTGACCTGTAAAATACGATATTTAAAATATCTAAATCCCCTTCAAGTTCCCAAATTCCATGGACAATATTTGGAAACCACATTTCATGTAAAGTCACTGTGAATAATTTGCATTTTTAATTGTAGAATATAAGCATAGATAAATAACCAACCTTCTAGGGAGCTTTAAAATTTAATTATTAGAAACCTACTCACCTATTATTTGTCTTCAACAAAAAAAATAATTAACAGATATTATATTTTACACATGGACTTTAGTGTTCTGCAAATAAGTAGACATTCTATCAAGGTAAACATCACAGTCTTATCAAAATAAATTAGTTCAAGCTAAACCAGAATATGCCCTTTTACAATAGAAAATGCATTGTATTTTATTAGTATATTCTGTATTAATGTGCACAATTTAAATTTTAGACTGATATGTAGAAACAATTTACTTTCTATGGATTATTTTTTATACTCTTAACTTTTATATCCTATAAAAATTGTTATTTGTATTTATGCGTATAAGAAATAGCAAAGATTCACCATTTTATTAACAGAGAAATGTTTCCTTAACTATGTGTTTCTTAACTAGAATGAATTAGATAAAGAGAAGCTTTTGTGAAAATATAAATTGTTTTAAAACTATTGCTTTGTCTTTGAAAACTATAATTTGATTTATCCATCAGCATTTCAGAAATAAATTTCGAAGAAGACAATGAAGTTGCCCACTTTTCCTGACACCCACAGTTTTCCAAATGATTATTTTGACATATGTGCTTTGCTGTAGTTAAGAGATGAAATATAATTAGGGTTCAATAAAGGCCAATTTATGATATTATTCTTACCTTTTAGAGTATCAAATTTAGATGCAAACATTAATATATTGTACAAAATTCATAATTCCTATGCTTAATTCAATGTATTGCACCACAGCTAGTGCATCATTTCTAGGTTGAAGCTCTAGGCTTTTTGAGTCTGTAGATCTTTACAGAAGCAGACTGCCACATCTTTCTCCCACAGTGCCACTTGTGTGGTCAAGCCTCAATCTTTTGGTTGGTCAAAGGGCAGTGTAAACACTGAACCACCATGCTTCCTAGAAACACTATATTTGCTAAGTTTCAGAGTATCTTTCTTAAGAATAGTAGCAAGTAGTTGCTTTAGCATTTAGTTAATGATCTCCAAACTGTTCTGATCACCATTTGAGATTGAGAAGTTTCTAGAACTTACATGTACAGCAACCAAGCCACTTATTTGCAGCTTCAAACATATACTAAAACCTAACTGTATCTACTCACCTATCTATTCGCCTTCCTATCTAACTACTTATCTATCTATATACAGCTACTTTCAGTATATAAATGCTAGCTAGCTAGCAAGATGATAGATAGAGGCTTTAATTTGTCCTTGAAAAAATTGAATTAAAATGTAATTAAATTCCCCTACTAACTTTTGAAACCTCCTCAAATTTGTATGAAAAAAATCTAAAATCACTGTTAGAAAGTAATGGAAACCTTCATTAAACAAAAATTAAAAGCTGTTGTTTTCTTTCATGTGCCTCTCATCTAATAAGTGCCAAAGCCTTCTGTGCATTTCAATTTAAACCATTTCAGACTAGTAGTTTGGGCATTTTTGAGAGTTCTTTTCAAATATGTTTTGTTTGTCTAGAGTAGTCTGAAAGAAGGGCAAAGCCTTTTTATTAAAAATTATTTTATTAGGGCCTCATACATAGTTTTTCACAATACATAAATAAAAATATTGTGCCAAGCACCTTCACACTTCTGCTGCTGTTATCATTCTCCAAATGCTTGCTTTTCCACTTGAGCCCTTGATAACAGCTTCCCATCCATTCCTCTCTTCCCCTGCTTTCCATTCCCTACCAACCCTCAATACTTTATAAATTATTATTGTTTGTCATATCTTACACTGCCTGACCTCTCCCCACACCTTTGGTGTCTGTCCTCCAGATAGGAGGTTATGTGTAGATCCTTGCAGTTGGAAAGCTTTTCAACTTATACCATTTCAAACCAGGATTTTGGCAGCTTTGAGTGTTCCTTTAAAAAATGTTTTGGAAAGTCTAAAATAACTTTAGAGTATCAAGGTCAGCCCTTACTAGCATATAGAATGAACAGATACCTTGACCTAAAAAAAAAAATTCTTAGGCATAAATTTCTGTCTCCTTTTTTTTTCCCCCATCGGTGGTGGTTCAGTGCTTTGGGAAACAATGTTATCAAGATGTATACCAAAAAATTGTCACTATAACCTATTTAGCAGACATTGTGTTGGATTTCACTATACCAGGATATTTTGGAAATCACCTTTTATTAGATTTTTTTTCTTTTTTTGAAGGCACTTCCATGAGACTTTGTCAAGAGTATTCCTATGAAAACACTTGTCTGCAGCTCTCCATGAATCTGTGGAAGGATGAATTGATCCCTTAGTCACAATACTTTTTTTTTTTACTTATCTGTGGTTATGATTCACCATTATGGGGTCAATTCAAATATTTGTGACTTAGATTTCTGCATCATTGCAACATGGAAGCCACCATAGTGGGACAAACTGTTAAGTGGTAGAGATGGATATATGTATATACTATTTGGGATCAACATAAATAGCAACAATACTCCTGGACTTAACTGGATATAATACACAGAAAGATAGTCAGGGAATGACTATGGAACAATCTCTAGGTTGCTTATATACAAGTTCAAGTTGAACTTTCAAACTTCACTATTTTCTCTTCTCTAGAGAAACCAACCTAACACACTTTCATTTTCCTTGAGAGTATGATTGTCTAAAAGTTGAAAATCACAACTCTGCCAGAGTCATTAATCATTGAAGATGCATTATCTGAGACAAAGACAGAAATCCACAGACCACTGGAAGAGCACATCCAAGATCTGTGTGAACTGGTGAGGACCTCTGAGATCAATGTAACATAGATTATCACATGGAGACACAGAGAAAGAGCATGGAGTCAATGAGGCACTTTCTCTTCACCTTACAGTAGTTTCCTGGTCAACAGGGATAGATGTCAAAGGACTCTGAAACTGAAAACTGGAGAGAGACATCGCCACTGGCTGAGGAGACGTGCACTGCGGACTAATGACTGCATCCTACCATGTGGCTGAGAGTCTGAAGACCTGAGAGAGATTTGGATGTTGGTTAAGGAGCGATGCGATAGTGGTCCAACAATGGTTGTTCCTTACTGTTTACTGAACCTTCCTTGTGGTAACCTATCAACTTCTGCAATGAAACCTCTTTATCATGAGTGCAGTCTATGGGTACTGTGTGGCTATACTAATGAATTATAGAACTCAGCAGAGAAGAAGAGTACTGTGAGAGGAATAGTTGGTTTCAGAATAATGTCATAAAAGATGGAAGGGAAGGTATGCCTGTCAGATATGTTGACTCCCACTCTGTTAATTGAAATCTGGAATTGGAAAACTAATGGAGAAGAAAATACTTAGCATTACTCAAATTGAAAAAAAAACAAGGACCATAATCAAAGCTGAGCTGTAATCTGTATGCTGAGAAAATAATAAAGGAAGCTGAATTATATGAAGAAGAATGTGGCATTAGGATTAGCAGCAGGCCTATTAATAAGCTGTGATATGCAGATGACGCAAACTTGCTTGCCGAAAGTTAGGTGGCCTTGAAGGATCTGTTAATGAAAATCAAGGATTATAGCCTTCAGTATGGATTACAACACAATGTAAAGAAAAGAAAAATCCATACCATTGGACCAATTGGGAGCTTCACAATAAATGGAGAAAAGATCGAATTGTCAAGGATTTTTTATGGCTTAGATAAGGAAATATCATCCAAGACTACCCTATTTCCTTCATTAGTCCTCTTTGAGTTCATTATAAGTAAAACAAAATGTTGTCTTGCTCACTTCTATGAGACAGTCCAGCTAAACTTATTTCAATACAGAATTACTTATTCCCCTTGCTATCCATCCTTAGTCAATATTCTCACTGGCACAGTAGTTAGAATGTCTTAATTCTCTGTGGGTCTTTCTCTTTTATTTTTTGGCTTTTACATGTGTATGAAGTGATTTAAAAATCCATGACTTATGCCAGGCACATCTTAGTTATGAAATTGACAGCTTTGCTTTGTAATGTTTTAAGAAGGTCTGCAACAGAAGATTTGCCCAATGTGAATATGTGAGTATCTTGTAGCAAGATAATTTATTAATGTCTAATCTGTTCCAGGAATATATTTCATCCTCATTTTAGAAAGGACAGCAATGCATTTAGTAATATATATACATATATATATACATATATACACTTTAAAATGTTTTATTTATTTTATTTTATTTATTTATTTTACTGTTATTGAGAACTACAAAGCTGATTCTAAAATAGCACAATGCTCTTGGCAGATATCCCTTACTATTTAAGCTAAAATATTGTATGATTTTAAGGATACATTAGGATTTTTTTAAATTTAAGGTTTAAAGATGATCTCAGCTTCAGGGATTCAGTTAAGCTTAAGGTGAAAGGTTAAACTTATTGCCAAACAAAAAAAAACTTAATCATTATTTGAGCCTTAATGGTAATTCTTCATAGACTGTATTATAAATATATTGAAGATGTATTCTTTTATCATGCTTTCTTATGACTGCCAATTTAATATTTTTCCTTTTCCTGTCATGCTTAATTTTGAGATTTGAAGTGATGTTTCTATAATGAAGTTTCTATATCTTCATTTCTATCTAATTCTTCTTTTCTTTTTCTCATATTTTTTGTAATTATTAAGAGCATCTTTAAGTCAATCAGTCCTTTATGTAAACATTATTTATCTATATGCATTTAAATTTACTCAAAATAGGAATTAATGTCAATTTAACTGTAATTATATTTACCCCAAATGCATTGTAAAAAAATAGCACTGTTTCTCATCATTTCCCCCCAGTTTTATATTAATTTCAAACACAAGAGTTTGAAGGTTAAAATATGGAGATCAAAAAATATAATGATATTGCAATTTTCTGGATTTCAGCATGGCCTCACTGATCTGAAGTCAAGAGAGGAGATTATTATCCTTCTTTTCAGACACATATAGTTACATTTAAAGAAAACATTTAAAGAGAAAAGTCAAACAAAACACACTGTAATTAGTATGGGGTTGATTCCAACTTATCGTTTCATTGTTTGTTTGTGTATGAGAGAAACATACACACAGAGCGAGATAGATAAATGCTTGCTACAATCAGAGCCTTTCAAGTACTAAACCCAGAGGTTGGGTGATAGGTTGGAGGTTTCTTCTCGTGCAAGCCTTATTGAGTTGAGGAATCCCAAGTCAGGTTGTATACTGCTGGTTCATAATCCAAGAACAAATGAGAGATGGACAACAAGACAGATGCATTTTCAAGAGATAGCAATTTTTTTCAGAATATAGATAGATAGATATGTACAGATAGATATAGAGTGCTTACACATATATAAATTGAATCACCAATAACCATATAAGCTCACACTCCTAAGATAAACCCCATTCTAAGTAATTGGCTAATCATATCAAAATGGAAGGTGACTGGGTAATATATGCCAAATCATTTGGAATCATCAAATTCAACTTAGTTCACTTGATATATTAACTATTAACATTAACCACTGATGAAGGCAAAGGATTGCAGCCTTTAGTTTGACTTACAATTCAATGTTAAAAATAAAAATAAATCCTCATAAAGGGCCAATAGATAATACATTGGTGAAGGGGGAAAAAATTGAAGTTTTCAAGGATTTAGTTTTGTTTGGATTCACAATGAATGCTTATTGAAGTAGCAGACAAAATATTGACCAAAGTATTGTATTGCGAAAATTGGCAGTAGAAGAACTCATAAATGTTGAAAAACATTGCTGATACTTTGAGGACTAAGGTGTACCTGATGCTTGCAATGGCATTTTCAATCTTTTCATGTGAATGTTGGACATTGAATAAGAAAGACCAAAGAGGAATTGATGCTTTTGGATCATGGTACTGATGAAGAATATTGAATGTACTATGGATTTTCAAAAGAGCAAACCAATCTGTCTGGGAAGAAGTAAAATCAGAGTGCTCCTTAAAGACAAAGATGGTGTGACTTCATTTCATATACTTTAGACATGTTCTCAGAAGAGACTAGTTCCTGGAGAAGGACATGACATCTGGTAAAGAAGAGCGGAAGTAAAGAAGAGGAAGACCCTCAACAAAATAAGTGACATGGTGACAGCAACTGTGGGCTCAAACATGGAAACAATTGCAATTGTGGCACAGTATCAGGTAGAGTTTAGTTCTGTTGTACATAGGGTCACTATAAGTCAGAACAACAAATGAGGTTTCCAAAATCATACATTGCTATGGAAGCAATCACCTTTCATTTTTTTCCCCAAGAAACAGGCCATGAGTTTGAATCACTAAACTTGTACTTAAAAAAGTCTAGGTCTAATCCACAGAACCTCCAGAACACCTTATTCTTCATTTTATTCTCCACCTTTAAAATATGAAAGTATACATAATTCAAGATGGGAATACTACTACTAAGTATGCTGGAATATCATATGAATCTCTATTTTTCAAATTTTCCCACTAATCACTGTTACCTAAGCTAAAACAAACAAACAAACACCAGCCTCAAGCCCATCAAGTTGATTCTGACTCATAAATATCTTATAGGACAGAAGCTGCCCCATTGGATGTTCAAAGCTCAAATTCTTTATGTAACTGGCAGAATGACTTTTCTTCCATGAAGCCGGAATGCGGACTCATAGCTTTTATCACAATCCACCCATCCATCCATTGGATCAAGCACATTTGTACATAGGTTGCCATCATTGTTTTCAAAACATTTTCTCTCTACTTGAGTCCTTATTGTCAGTTCCTTTTCCCCAACCCACCCACTCTCCCTCCCTTTCTTCTGTCATAGCTCCCTTGTAATTTACCATTTTTTCTCATGTCTTATACCAACGAGTCTCCCTTCACCCATTTTTCTGTTGTTGAACTCCCTGGGGGGAGGCTTTATGTTGATCATTTTGATCATTTCTCCCCTTCTCCCCCCACTTTCCCCACCCTCCTAGTAGAGCTACCTATTCTCATTAACGGTCCTGAGTGATTTATCAGTCCTGGATTTACCATGTTTCCAGCTGTTATCTGTACTAGTGTACATGCTCTGGTCTCGCCAGATTTGTAAGGTAGAATTGGTGTCAGGATAGAGAGGCGAAGAAGCATGAAATATCTAGAGGAAAGTTTTATGCTTCATTGGTGCTATACTGCACCCTAACTGGCTCCTCTCTTCTTTGTGACACCTCTGTGAGGTGATTTCCAACTGTCTACCGATGGGCTTTGAGTCTCCACTCCACCCTCTGCCTCATTCACATTGATATGATTGTTTGTTCTGGGTCTTTGATAACTAACATTGGATTCCATCAACACCACATGCTCTCACAGACTTGTGTGCTCATTCCATGTAGGCCATGAGGTAGATTTTTAAAAATCTCAGCAATCTGTAGTTCATCTAATCAGGATATATCAATATTTACTGGTGATTGGAATGTGAATGTGGGAAGCATAGAAGAAGAGACTATGATCTTGGTGATAGAATTTTTAACAACTTCATTGAAAATATGCCTTTAAATACATTAAAAGTGACTGTACATATAACTTCCATATGGAACACACAGTGATCAAATTTACTACATTGTTAGAAAGGAAACATATCATACGATTGATTAGTCAGAACAAAGGCGGGGACTAATTGCAGAACTGTCCACTAATTCCTCATATGAAAAGCCAAGTTAAATTTAAAGAAAATAAAACAAATGTGCAAGAACCAAAATATAACCTTGAACATATCTCACTCAATTCTAGATACCATCTGAAGGACAATGTTGATATATTGAACATTTATAATAAAAGACCTAATAAAAAATCAGTTATGGGATGGCATCAAAGACATTGTACCTGAAGATTTGTTTTAAAGTAACTAAGGAGACTGTAAAGAAACAAAATATAATTTCCGATGTGAGAAGAGATTTTGAAACATGCGCTGCTCTGTAGCATAAGGTGTATTAGTCTCATGTTGACACCAGGTTATATAACTACCACATAGGGTATAACAAATGAAAGACATGAATTAAATATTGAACGGAATATTTCAAAAATAGCTTAAAAACAAAAACAATAAAGCATTATAATGAAATATGCAGGGGCTGTAAAACTGAAAATCAACATGAAACAACAAGCTCAATATTTTTCATGCTGAAGTAATATGGAGAAAAAATATCCAGTGTGGTTTTTCTGAATTCTGCGGGGAAAATATTGAACTATCAGAAAATAACATCAAAAGAAAATTGAAGGAATACAGAGTCAAAATACCAAAAGGGATTGTGAATATTCAACTATTCCATGAAGTAGAAAATGGTCAAAAACCAGTCATAATGAAAAAGGAAGTCTAAATTGCAATCAACCCTTTAGAAAAATTCAAGGTTATAGGAATTGATGGAATATATACAGAAACTAAGGGGTATCCTTTAGATCTGTTTGAGTGACAACTGCCTAATTAATATATAGTTTATGCATGAGCACAATTAAGTGTTCTGACATTTCCTTTAGTTACACTGCTATTCATATCTGTTGGGATTCACACAGCCAGTTCTTTTTCATAGTCAGTGAAACAAGTGGTAATGATCTTTCTGGCATTCTCTTCTTTCAACAATGGTTCATCTGATAACAATGATACACATTTTTCTATATCTTCTTCTGAATGTATATTGAATTTCTAGAGAGTTGTTGTTGATCTGTTGAGTAACCATTTTTGATATTTTCTTCAGGCTCCTTTTACTTGCATTTAGGGGCTGAGCCCTGGTGGAGTAAGTGGTTGAGAGCGGGACTGTGACCTGCAGGCTTCACAGTTCAAATCCAGCGGCAGCTCTCAGGAGCAGCGCCGGGTAGCTCCAACAACCACCAGAGAGCAGTGATGCCCAAAAAATAAAAAAAGCATTTTGCTTACATTTGATAATAATGACATTGGTCAATAATTTTCGTACTCTATTGAATCATCTTTCTTTGAAATTCACATGAATATTGACCTCTTACCATCAGTTGGGTAGGTAATTGTCTTCTAATATTTTGTATATACTTGAGAGAGGATTCCCAGAACTTCATCCATTTGTTGAAATACTTCAATTTGTGTGGCAGTCATGTGCTTATGTTAATTTTATGATTGAAATGTAGGGGTATAATCTAGTCTGTTAATCTGAAGTTAGCCATTGAGTAGCCAATGAGGCCTCCATGTGGGTATGGCTTTCTCCTGAGACTTCTGGGAAATCTTGCGATATTTCCCTCGTGAAGATGAGAAGCTAACTTCCCCAGTTGTTGGGAGCTAGTCTTAGAGACGATGAATCACGGACAAGAAAAGATGGCATTGTCTGAGGAGCCGGAGGAGAAGCACACAGGTCTGCCCTGATGAAGCCAGACCTCTGAAGCTGGAGAGGTCATGTGGGGACCCCTGCCAGCGATGACTTGCTACTGCCACCACTGGATGCTGTTGATAGACCCTGAGCCGTGGAAGTGAGGAGCCATGGGGAGACGTCTGCCAGTGCTGGGATTCTGCACCCACTGGCCTGTGACTTTGTGAGTCGGAAGGAGACCTTATAGACTGGTATCAGGCATATGCGCTAATACTGGTCTTATGACTTTGAACTGGACTGCGTTGGGATGCTTTCTCAGTGTCCCATTCCTTGTGCATATAAACTCTTTCCTTATATCCATATGCATGTCTATGAATTTATTCCTATAGTCTATCTGGACTGACAAAATTAGTATTCTGACAACTCCTAAAATCTTGCTTTCCCAATGTCACAAGTGTAACTTGAACTTCTTTCTTCAATATAATCAGTTCTTGATCATTTCTGTTACCTCTATAAAATGGTGGATGCTTGATCAACATTTCAAAGGTGTTTTTGAAATCTGGATCATCATTTCTTCCTTTTCCTTTATCTTTTTTCCATTTGAGAGAAATATTCAGTCTCTTGTGACACCTTTTGTAGATGCCTTTAATGTAGTTTCTAAACCAGTCATTAGTGTTCAGTACAGAAAATCTATTCTTGAAATGATCTTCAAATTCAGGAGGAATGAAGCACATTCCTATATATTTGTTACAGTTTTTTTAGATTTACTTTTAACTTACATTTTAAAAAGTTGGTCATTTCTACAACTCAGTCTCTGCTTGTTCTGATGAATCATAGCAATCTTCTTCATGTTCTCTTTCTAGCAATATAGTCAATTTGATCACTGTAAATTCTATACGGCGATGTTCAGGTATTTAATTGTTATTTACATTGTTCAAAAAAGTTATTTTCTGTTTTGCCATATCAGCAAATGGATATTCAAAAAACTTTTCGCCATCTTCAGTGTAAGAATCAACTCTACATTGAGGTTCTACTTTTTCCCGCTCATATTTTGAGTGCCTTTCAACCCAAGGGAATCATCTTTGCGCATTACATGAAACAATTCCATCAGGCTATTCATAAGGCTTTATGTAGCTACTTCTTAAAGGTCAGTGACAATTTTATTTTGCCTAGTCTGTCTACATCTGGAAATCTAGCTAAAATGTGTTTGCCATGATTGATACTGCCAACATTTGAAATATTGGTGACATTACTTACAGCAACTCACCCATCTACAAGATACCATTTTAGAACAAGTTTACAGAGGAAGGTGAGCATACACTAATAGCTATTATTCCTCATCTCAATTGTATCCTACACTATTTTAAAATGTTTATTAGTAAAGCATTTGTTTTTTTTATTTTCAGTTATTGTGTAATTATTTTGTCATGATAGCACCAAGGATGTTATATTTTTAAGACTGTAAAGCTTCACATAACAGGTTAGAGTCATTAAATTATATTTTTGTAAGTTATGACTCATAATAAAATTACTGTATATGTCACTGTGTTGTGTGCCATTATATAAAAACAAAGTAAGAGAGCTTTCATTAGCAGACGTTAAGACCTAGTGTATAGCCATGATAATCAAAATAGCATGATACTGGCACCACAATAGTTTGAAGAACAATGGATTAGAATTGAAAACCAAGAAATATAACCAAGTATCAATATAACCAAGTAATTTTTGATAAGGAACTAAAACACATTAAATGGTTGAGACAGTCATTTTAAAAATGGTGTTAGAAAAAAATTGGACCTTCGCCTTTAAAAAAATGAAACAACACCTATCTATATATATCACACCATGTACAAAATCAAACTCTCTATGGATCAATGACTTAATATAAACCATACATAAAATTACTAACACTACCAGAGAAAAAATTTGGACAAAATCAAGGACCCTAAATCAAGGCACAAACACACTACTGAACACAACACTGCACACACACACACACACACACAAAAACAACACATACTACAGAAGACAAAATAAAGATCTAGGACCTATTGAAAATGCATTTATGGACAATGATAGACTTCATCATTAGAGTCAACAGGGAACTCACAGTTTGCAGAATAAATATGTAGTAGTAATATATCAGATAAATGTCTAATTTCCAAAATCTTTAGAATACTACAACATCTTGACAAGAAAAATGCAAATCATCTAATAAAAAATAGGCACAAGACAATTTACGAATGACAATATACAGGTGTCCAACAACAAGATGATTACTTGTTCATGATCATTAGCCATCAAAGAGATGCCAGCCAAAACAATGATGAGCTATCAACTCTCACCAACACTTTGGCAACATTAAGTAAAACAGAAAATAGTAAATACTGGAGAGGGTGTGGAGAGATAGGTATGAGTTTACATTGCTGATGGGATAGGTGAATTACATAACCAGGTGGAAATGAGTATGACACTTCCTTAAACAAATGTAAATTATGGATCCTATGATTTAGCAATATCTTTACTACTTATATGCTCAAAAGTAATTAATAATATAGCATGAACAGACACATGTGCACCTATGTTTATTACAGCAATTTCCACAATAGCAAACACATGGACACAACCAAATTCCTAACTCTACAGAAGTGGACATACAAACTCTAAGGCAGTGGTTCTCAACCTTCTTAATGCCGTTATCTTTCATACAGTTCCTCATGTTGTGGTGGCCCATAACCATAAAATTATTTTCATTGATCCTTCATAACTGTACTTTTGATACTGTTATGATTCAAAATGTAAATATCTGATATGCAGGATGTATTTTCATTATACAAATTGAACATAACTATACATACTTAAAGCATAGTGATTAATCACAAAACAATTAGTAATTATACATTCTGAAATATTTATTTGCTTTCTGATTGTCTTCAGCAACCCCTGTGAAAGAGCTGGTTGTTCCCCACAGGGGTCGTGGCCCACAGGTTGAGAACCACCGCTTTAGTACACTCATACTATGAAATTGTATGCCTCTGTAAAAAGAAGTGACTTTTTCGCAGAAAAAGTTATTCGCAGAAAAACTGAACCAAACCAGAAAACATTTTGCTGAACAAACTTGACCAATCTTACAAAGATAAATAGTAAATATTTCCTTTGTTGCAAAGAAAAACAAAGAAGAAATACAGTTAATACACCAGTAGACAAAACTTTGGTGACTTTGGAGGCGGGGGGAGGAGTGGGAGTGGTAAGAACAGGGAGAGTTCAGGAATGGGAGTGACACAAATAAGAAAAAAAAAGTAGATATAACAAAGAAAAACAATTTGAAACATTCCTTTATTAAAAAAAAACAAAACTCCAGATTCTTTGCCCCTCAGATGTAAATATTGGTCTGATAAAAAGAGGAAAAATAAAACTGAAGTGGACTTAGTGTCTTTAGTGACGTGGTGACATACAAGTTCATTTCCAGCATAGCAGGGAAAAGTCCTTCCCTGGAGTGGAATCGTTACTGAAGTTCTGGCAGAGCCTTTGCTGGCTACCAGCTCCAGCCTTTCAATTACCAGTGGAGCGCAGGACCGTGGAGCCACTAGGAGTCTTGCTTGCTATCAACTCCAGGAATAGAAGACTACATAAATGTAAAATATTAATCTCTTCGTAGATTCTTACAGTACTTCATTTTAGACTGTATTGGGTTTGTTTGTTTTTCTCAGTTTTGTGAGTAGAGAAAATTTTGTTTTTAAGGTTTAAATAAAACAACCTTTTTACACATCTTAAAGCAAGCAGCATTTGCAGTGCAGGGTCAGTTTAAGATACATGGTAGAAGCATATCAGTCGGTATAATTAAATAATTTTGAATAATAAAAGCAAAGATTAGGGAGCTGAGCCCCGATGGCGTAGTGGTTGTGCACAGGACTGCGGCCCACTGGGTTGGACGTTCAAATCCAGCAGCAAGGCTGGGCCTCCTACTCCCACCACCAGAGGGCAGTGAGGCCCCCAAAACACAAAACAAACAAGTAAGCAAAAAAAAAGAGCAAAGATTAGCGCAGACAATTGCATACAGTTTAAATTTTGAGCACTTAATTTGCAAAAGACTGTGGATAACAGTCTTTTTTTGCAAAATACATTTGCAAAGAGCCCCATGAGGATTAAAGCTCCATTTAATTTCCTGGGACCATTGACCATGGATGTGAATTATCTCAATATCAAAAAGAGTGAATTAGAAAGAGAATTTATGTAGACATATATAGTTAAATTAAATTTAAAACCTTTTCATTTGCTTTCCCATTGACCCATTTTAATGTATTCTAGCTTTTTAAATTTTTTGATTTCTTTTGTAATGAGGCTTCTCTGTGTTTTATTTTGTTATTGTTTTCTTGTATTTCATTTTGGGGGTGATTACATGAAATCTAGAATAGATTAGAAACTTATAGAGAGAGATCAATAGTCTCATAAAGTTATACCAAGGAAGGTGGGTAATGGGGAGCTAATAACAAGAGCATGTAAATGAAGACGTTCCTAAAATGTTTGTGGTGATAATTGCACATACCTTTAATATATTCAAATCATTGAGTTGCATGGCCCATTAACTCCATATAAATAAAATTATTCAAGATTTCTGAAACCGAGATGGATCTATAATATAAGGGAGCTTAAAAATATTAGTCACAGAAACTCAGTACTTTTTATTCCACATTTCAGCAAACTTTTTGAAGCTCCCACATGTTCTCTAACCTCCAAATTAAAGGGAAAGTCAGAATCAGTGTACTGTACCCTCAGACTCGCTCACAATGTCTGTGCATCTCTGTCATTGTTGGTCAGAGGCAAGTCATCATAAGACATGGGGAAATTGCAGTAATCCTCTGGAAGGTGATGGTGTGGCCCGTTTAAAGGGCTGCATGGGCAGTTAAAGACTTTCCCGGTTTATCATTCATGAGTTGTCTCACCACCCCTGTCAATAGCCATTCCTCTAAGGAGCAATCATGCACATTCTGCAATCTGCCACAGCTACAAAGCCATCTTGCACCTAGCAGTTAGACTGATGCCACTTATTTGAGCTTCAAAATGGCACTTGTGTTGTGATACAAACGTAGTTGCCACCCGAAAAGAGGGCCCAATAGTAATTGGGAAGCTTCAGGTTTTTGTTGTAGTATTCTTAGTTTAAACAATTTGCTTACGGGATTGTCTTGTATTTTTTTTATATTAATGAGCAGTATGGAGCATTAACTACATGCATCTTAATGAGAAAAACTGAAGACTGTGTTAATGGTATCCAACTGACAAATTAGATGCTGAGAAGGGCTCTTCACAGATTTTATATATTATTTTTCTCAAAAGGGAATATAATTGTCTCGGAGATACTGATTAGGACAAATCAATGCTTCTTCAGGTCATTTTAGATACTGGAGATATGAATCTGCAGAATGTCTTTAGTCTGTTCCTTACATCGGGAACAAAGAAGTCATCTTGAAGAACAGAGTTTATCAAAGTGAACATCAGTGTGAAATCTGTGACCTGGACACTTTGCCATCATTCAGGAGGTTTTTGTTTGGGATGTTTTTGCTTCTCTATGTATAGCTAAGCAAATTACTTTGATCAAGTTAAAAAAAAAAAAAACAAACCTGGCTGGGGAAAGAATTTCCTATTTCCTTATCGATGGTGCTGTGGTGCAATCAATTGATATGGCTTGGTTACCCATTTTACTTTTTTTGTTATCAAAGTCACTTCCAACTCATAACCACCCCACGTACAACACAGATTGATACACTGCCCACGTCTGCACCAGCCTCAGGATGGTTGTTATATTTGAGCCCGTTTGTTTGCAGCCACTGTGCCAGTTAACCTTGTTGAGGGTCATCCCCATTTTCACTGGCCATTTGCCCAGAATGATGTCTTTCTCCAGGGATGGGTCCTTACTGATAACAAAGCCAAAGTATGTGGAACAATGACTGTCTGTCTTGGCTTGTAAGGTGCAATCTGACTGTACTTCCTTCAAAACAGGTTTGTTTGCTCTTCTGGAAGTTCATGGTACATTCAGTATTCTTGGTCAAATTTAAAATTTGTATTCATTAGTTCTCTCTTGTGTTCTTTATTCACTGCCCATTGAAAACACCATGGGTTGGGTTAAGCTCAACTTGGCCATCAATGTACTGTTTTTACTCTTTAGTATTTTCAAGATAGTTTATGCAGCAGATTTGCCCAAATGCTTCATTTTTTACTCTGTTTATTATTATGTTTTCTTCCAATCTAGTGATTTTTTTCATTACATTGAGAAATATATATTTTATTTTTCAACTGCTCCTTCAGTAAGCATTCATTGTGCATCTAAGAAATAGTTAAGGTTTATTGTGCTAAACAGGTCAATAGACACATGTGGGGTTAATTGAAGGGCTGAGAGATAAATGGCTCAGTGAGTCTCACCCTTCTAGTTTTCTGGTCTCTTGCTTTCTGATGGTCAGAGCAGGGTGCAGCTGCCTTAACCAGTTCCAGGATTCCGTTGGCAAGGTGTATTTCTTGTGAGACATCCCTGAGAATAAGCCACAAGGACTTAATCTGATACAGCATTGGGTACTGGAGCACCTGCGTGGAGACCCCTACCAGTGCTGAAATGCTTACATGTTCACTGATTCGGCTTTCTTCCTGCAGTCAGCATGTATTTTGTGAGATGGAGGAGGACTTTATGCATTGGTGTCAGATTTATGAGCTTGTGGGCTTGGGCAGAATTCTGTTGGGATGTTTTCTTAATGTGCATTTACGCTTTATGTAAAACTCTCTTACGCACATGAGTTTCTGTGGATTTGTTACTCAAATGGACCCAGACCAACACACCAGTAAAGTTAAACCCTTAACCACTCCAATGTATTCTCCATTTATCCTAATGCTTTCTACTGGTAAGGCTGTGGGGAGTTTTTTGTGGTCTTCTTTACCTGGAGTTATATCCCATGTGGAAGACAATCCTCTTTGAACTTCCTCAGCAAGTGCTTCAAATTCTTTTGGCTTTCAGGAAGCAAACTTGTGTCATCTGCATATCTGAGGTTGATAATGAGCCTCTTTCCACTCATGATATATCTGGTTCTTTATGTTGCCCAGTTTTAGATTACTTGTGCAGCATACAAATTGAACAAATATGGTCAAAGGACATAATCTAGACATATATTCTGGTGTCCCCTTGTTCTTTTTAGATGATTGTTTTTTGGTGTATCTACAAATTCCACCTAAGCACAAGTAGTCATTCTGGAATTCCCTTTCTTCGGAATGTTATCTTTAAAAAATTATACACATTTCCAAATATATTTGCATACTCAATATTGCACAAATAAATACCTTTCTGGTATGCCCTACTGTCGGGTGCATGTAACATCAGCAAAGATATTACCGATCTCCCATTCTCCTTTGAATACTTCTTGATTTTCTAGCAGCTCCCTGTCCATGAACTGCTGTAGCCATTTTTAAATGAACATCAGAAAAATGTTACATGCGTGGGAAAGCTGGACATTGAATAAAGAAGACCAAAGAAAAATAGATGCATTTGAATTATGGTGCTGCTGAAGAATATTGAAAGTAGCATGAAATGCCTAAAGAACAAACAAGTCTGTATGTCGTGGAAGAAGTATAGCCAAAGTGCTCCTTAGAAACAAGGATAGTAAGACTTCCTTACATAGACTATGAACATGTCTTTAGAAGAGGCCAGTCTCTAGAGAAGGACATCAAACTAGGTAGAGGACCAGTGGCCATGAGGAAGCATGTGGTTAAGATAGATTGGCACAATCCCCTTTCTTTGGAATGGGCATAAATATATATCTTCCCATTTGTTCAGTCAGATAGCCTTTTTCCAAATTTTTTCATACAGATTTGTGAATGCTTCCCAGGCTGCGTATTTTTAAAGAAATAATTCATCTCATATTTGTGTCAGTCGGGTAGACTAGTGGAACAAGTTTCATAGACACATATATCGATATAAGGAAAGGGTTTATATATAAGAGAAATAGGACATTGAGAAAGCAACCCAATCCAGCCCAGTGCAAAGTCATAAGTCCGATATTAAGCCATATGCCCGATATCAATCTATAAAGTCTCCTTTTGACTCAAGAAGTCACAGGTCAGTGGGTGCAGAGTCCCGGCGCTGGCAGTGGTCTCCCCATGGCTCCTCACTTCCAGGGCTAGGGTCCATCAACAGCATGCCGCTCCATCTTCAGACGTCTGGCTCCATCAGGGCAAGGCCATGTGATCCCTCCGCTAGCTCTTCTAGCTTCTCAGATGCTGACAGCTTGTCTTTTCTGTGATTCATCGTCTCTAAGACTAACTCCCAGCAACTGGGAAAATAGCTTCTCATCTTCACAAGGGAAATATTATGAGATTTCCCAGGAGAAAACCACACATAGAGGCCTCATTGGCTACTCAATGGCTATCTCCAGATTAACAGGCTAGACTCCACCCCTACATTTCAATCATAAAATTAACATAAGCACATGACTGCCACAATATTCTTTCAATTTCATTTCATTTTTCACAGATGTCATCATAGCAGGTTAAATTGTGTTCTTTAATATCAGCTGTGTTCATCCGAGTAGACTTGAGAAACAAATCCATGGACACTTGTATGTGTATAAGAGAGAGTTTTTTATTAAGGGTAATTGTACATTAAGGAAGCATCCCAATCCAGTCCAATAAAAGTCCAAAAGTCTGATTTTAACCCATATGACCAGTACCAGTCTATAAAGTCCTTTTCGGACAAATGAACCATCAGCAATGATGCTGAATGCAGGATGATTACAGGTCAATCGACAAAAGTCTTTGAATTCAGTGGTGTTGTAAGCATCTCAGCATGGGCAGCGGTCTCTGCTTGGCTTCTCCAGCATCCAGGGTTCCTTCTGGGTAGTGCCATGAGGTTTCTCCACAGGGATGTTTCCTAGGGAGTCAACCTTGTCAGTAGAGAGTATCCAAGGGGAGAGAGAGAGACAGAGAGAGACAGAGAGAGAGAGAGAGAGAGAGAGAAAGGTTCCACCTCCAACAAGGAAATTCCAGAATTCCCAGAATCCATGCCCACACAGAGGTCTCATTGGTTATGACTCTATTGACAGATTAGACTCCACATCTTCACTCATTATCCTCTCAAATTGACCCCAGCTCTATGTAACTCCCACACCATGGGTGAGTTCTCTCTCACAGACTGCTGTTTAGGTAATATTAGTTATATGTGTTAAGCTTAGAAGAGAAAGACAAACGAACAATAACAATCACAAAATATCTCCACAGCCATCCTAGGATGTGTGGTATGAGATTGTTTTAAGCATTTTTGATTAATTCGCATTTAAATTGACTGCAACCTAATTTCCCTAAATGCACTTTCCTTTTGGAATCAAAGCTATTTACTTCATATGCACGCCTCCCAAATTTAACCACAGAACTTGAGCTTAAAAGAGAAATGGCACTACTTCAACATTGGAGAGAATCCAAAACCTTTAGAACCACTCAGTCTATTTAACACTTTACAAGTAACCCTGGCTGCAGTCACTGTTTGGCCAGGCACTGAACGAATGAATACTGCTGTCCCTGTGAACATGCATGCTTCTCTCGAGGTTTAATGCCAGTTGTGATTTCTCTTTAATTGAATTCTCCAGAGCATAGGTACATGGTAGCTTCCATCACATTTACTTTTAAGATGGTAAATATTTAAAATAAGCCTCTACATATGCAAATGAATAAAAATAATGGGAGTGTCAGGGATCCACATGGAAAAGAAACAAAACCAAATTCTTGATTTGTGCATTTTCATTAAGAGCCAGTAAACTTGTTGGCTTAAAACCAGTAATAAAGAGAGTGATTTTTGCTTTTGCCAGCATAATAAAATGTTTTGAACATAGAGGTCATGGAGAAGGGCATGGAATTCAATCAGTGGCTCTTCAGTCACATAGCAAACAGGAACACAAGGGTATTTGTCCAGTAATGAGGAGATTCTGTATTAAGGAAGCACATCTGTAGAATACAGTATTCTCAGCAGAAGCCTTATTTTGTGTTTTTATGTAGCTTCACTACAACTTTATTCAAAAACTGGACAAAGATTGTCTCTGTTTCTCGTCTTTTACACTGCTAGTCATTCAGTCAGAATTTCACACTAAATGTGAAAATAAATGTTAAAAACTCATCTTGTTTAAAAATAAGAACATTTTAGATAAGTAGACTTTTTCTGATAGCATGCATACATAGGTAGCCTAGCCATGGACCAATATCACTCAACAGACAATGCTTTGCCCTCTGAAGATATTTGGCAATGTCAGGAAGCACGCTTGGTTATTACCAGTAGGGGACAAGTAGTGTTAATGTGTAAAGGCCAAGGATACTGCTGAACCTCCTAGGGTATGCATGGTTTTCTTCCCGCCATCATCACTGCCACACATGCAAAAGTATAATTTGCTCCAAAAATGTTAAAAGTGTGGAGCTTGAGAGATCCTGAAGACTATTTAATGAACACATAATTTATGTTATACCTTAAAACATTTGATGGTCTCAAATTATGTATACTTGCTTTATGCTTATATATAAAACAAGATTACCTAGAATGATAAAGGCTTTTCACTATTTTTCCATATTTTTGTAGACCATATATTGTGATGGAAGTAAGTCACTTATATAGATCTAAATTTGAAGGTTAACTAATATTAAAACATTCTTTATAAGCAAATCCATGATGAGTGACTGTTCTCTTGCATGCATAGATGAAGAATCCACTATATTCCTAAAGAATTCATGCATCCCATTTTTCTGGATTAGTCATCTCTCACTCTGTTTAAAATGCAACATTATCTTAGCTAAGAATGCTGAAACTGAGAAATAAGAATAATATTCTTGCTACAAGCTTTCCATCTTTTAGGGAGACAAGCACAAGCTATTCACTTTGCAAGGGGTTTTAGAGATTTTTTTTTAATCTTAGTATTTTAGATGAAAAAAATAATACTCATATAAGAGGAAATGATTGTGTGAGGTTGCACAACTAGTGGGTGGCAAAATTAGGTCCACAGTTACTTTATATATTACTATCAAAATGGGGTCATGATTTGCTGACTCTGTAAAATTGAATCTATGTATATTGAGATGTTATATTGAGATGATTTATAATGGAATTTTGCTCAGCCGCGATAGTTTAGAATTGTCCTTCATGACTGACATGACCCCTTCTGCCATTGAGCTAAGATAGAACTTAGTACATAATGATTTTTTCCTTCCCCAGATTGTACTTTCTTTGTGCTAATATTACATTCATACTAGAAACATCATTTCCAAACCATGATGTACTATATATAATATTCTACTTTAAATCAAGATACGCCTTTACAGTTATATAAGTATCTGTCCTTATGTCAGGGAGGAAAATCTCTAAAAATCCATTTCTATCTAAAAATCCATTAATCTTTACATTATAATGGAAAAACATGTGCTTCCTGTCCTTGAACAATAGTCTGTATATATAGACTTTTGGCTTTCTGTAACATTATGGTGGTACTGAATCTCATAGGTTCTATAAATTTATATGTTAATAACATCATATTACCAGATTATTTTTCTACTTCGATTTATGCTTTAGATTAAGATTAATGATGTTGTCTTTAAGTAGAGATTATAATATTAATGAGAACTACATTGTTTCTCTAAAGAAGATTGTAAAATAAGATGCAATATCAACTTAAAGTGAAATGCATTCAGGAAATTTGACCTAGTTATAAAGAAATATTCTAATTTGTTTAAAGTATTATCTCAACTTGCAATTAAATCATATAATATTAATTAATATTATGCTATCAATGCTTTCATTTAGAAATATTAATAATGGGAAGCCTCAAACTAGAAAGCTTCAGGAAAAAATTGTATTTGCTTAGTTTACATTTAGATATACTATGATAAGATTAATTTCATAATCTTGTTACTAAAACTTACCACAAAAGATCAAACACATTATTGTTGCAGATGCTAGTGTTAAGACTCTATCATTTTAACAGCTGTACTTAATATGAAGGCTCTACAATTTAAGCAGCTGTCGCATCCAGAAATAAGTAGTCATATACTCAGAAGTTTATATAGTTTACATTGTTATTTTATGACTATCTCTTGCTTGAATAGTCTCATAAATACTTAGGAGATACTGTTTGTTATTTAAAAGAAAATGAAACATCCAAAATTGCTCTGATATAATTCCTCTTTCAGATAACTTGGAACATGAGACAAAGTTGGATTTACCATGCCAAAAGGAATTGGTTAAATCATGATAATGAAGGAAGAAGTCCAGGCCACACTGAAGATATTGAAAGAAAACCAAGCCAGGAATCAACAACAAAAAAAGTTGAAATATTTCAGTGAACCAATGAAGCTTTGGAGGTAGTCACTTATCTTTGGGAAGATATCTGGATGACAACAAACTAGCCAATTGACTGGAAGAGATGCATATTTAAATGAATTGGAACCATTTTAAAGAAAGACTATTCAATGGAATATAGGAATTATAACACTAAAATCATATGCAAGTGTTCTTGAAGGTGATTTGGAAACTAGTGTATCAGTTCACAGATGGAGGACAGTCAAAATTTCAGAGTGGCTTAGGAAGAGGATGTGGAAGAAACCTTGGTAGAAAAGGTGAATTCTCTTAAGGAAAACTATCTGAAGGATTGGAAAACACTTATCAACAACCTGAGATATGCATATTACACAAATTTGGCTTGATGAAGGCAAATAGAACTTGAAAACTTTGGTGAAAATTAAAGACTCCACATAGCTTTTAGTATGGATTATAATTCAACATATAGAAACCCACAATCTCATACATAAACCATCAAGTAGTATCCTGATATGTAGGAGAAAAGAATAAAGTTATCAAATATCCCATTTCACTTGAATGAACCATCAATATCCATGGAGAGTGTTGTCAAGAAATTAAATGGTTACAACCATAATTGCATCTGTTGCCAAAAATTGTACAAATGAAAAAATGTTCCTTTGATGGTTATGGTTTCCTTGACCCATGTCATGATATTTCCAGTTTCCCCATATGCATTGACTTAGAAAATTTATGGGAAAAATCAATTATACTTTAATACTATTTTCTCAAGAACTTTTTGAAGTTCTCTTTTATGTACATGAAACTTAGACAATGGATAAAGAAAACTGGAAAATAATGCATTTTACCTTGAATTATGGCATGGTGTGGTATTCTGGAATGATGTGGATGTACTGTGGGGCTGCTAGAAGGAAAAACAAACAAACAAACAAACAAACAAACAAACTTCCTTGGGGTAAGTATAGCTGGAATTCTCAGTACACCTGAGGCTGGGGGCTTCCTTTCAAATATTGTTGTGGACATGTTTTCAGAAGAGACCAATCTCTAGAGAAAGGCCTCATGTTCGGGCGGCAAGACAGAGAGGAACCTAGCACGGGAAAGAAGGAACTTCAGTGAGAGGACTGGCACAGTAGCTGCTGAAAGGAGCTGACACATGGCGATGATTGTCTGAAGGAGGCACGGGATGGGTAGCACTGTGTCCCGTTGTCCCACCGGCAGCTATGGGTGGGGAGGGATTGGGAAGAGTCCAATAACAAAGATGAAGTTAACACAATACTTAACTGTAGATCTGTTCAACAGTGAGATGGCCAGAATATCTTCGACATATGTGGGGACTCATGGTGTTGACGTAAGGACATTCTTCCCTGCTTTCTAAATTCCAAGTAATTTGGGAAATAAGAAATGTGAGCAGATAATAACGAATATTTAAAAATATTAATGCCATTTGAGATAGGTGTCTAGAAGATTTGACTAGTTGTCTTTCTTCCCATTAAATAACCGTTTCCTCCTCCACATACAAAGACCTGGGGATGCCTCTTCCCATCCCCACTCCCCGTGAAAAGACTGTGCTTTTAAAGATGCTCTGTGATATGGTCAGATTAAACCCCAGAAGAAGCACTCTTTCTGTTTCTCAGAAATATGCCTGCAGTGTATCAACACGTCCACCCTCCAGGTGAAAGTGAGAGGGTGCCTTGAAGGAGGAGAAGGAACTAACATCTGCACCAGAAAAAGGGAAACAAGCTCCCATGATCCAAGCCAGGAGAAGCCTAGGGGCGTGGAGCTGCAGAAAAGAGGGCGCTGGGCATTCCTGGAACGTGTGACAGCAGGAGCAGAAACAGATTACCCCGGGATACAGAGTGATTTTATTTTACTTGATGTGAATGAGTCTGGGTCACTTGGAAAGGTAAAAGGAATTCAAAGAGCCTGTAGAGATGGACAGAATGCCATCGGAGGGAGGATGGAGGCTGAAGGTGGCGGGCAGTTGCTTGACGGGTACAAGAAGACATCCGGGTCAAAGTTGGGGATCTTGTACACACATGAGGTTCTGAGCAGCATTGCTTGTGAATAACACAGAACCTGATGTTCACTAGTCAAAATCCTCTGCTTTTTTGTGCGCATGTGTCTGCTTGGCTCATAAGATGGAACCTTGCGTAGGAGTAGGAGATCAAAGAGCACCATCATCAACGTGCGTGCCTCAGTGTTTGCAATAGCACAGCTTAGTGGCATTCAAAACAGCAAAACGCTTGTCGCACACTCCTTGAAATGGGATAAAGCGATACAGAGCGGGAAAGGTCTAGTACTTGGAGGTTTTGGAAACTTTCATTCTACAAAGTCTAGAACTATTAACCAGGGAGCAAATGATAATCTCTGTGACCCACCAGTCAGATAACCACCCTGCAGAGAAAGAAAAGGTGGGCATGGTAGAAATGACGTGCATTCTAACAGACGTGTCTTCATTTGGAAAATTATTTCACAGAAATAGTGTGTGCCTCACAAACATAATGAATTATAATAGCATTTCTATTTCTTTTAATTTATTGACTATTTCCTGATAAGTTATGTTTTATCCTCTTAGAAGTAACTCATTCGTGCTTCATTACTTCAAATGTGGAAACACTCTCAGCACGGGCTCCAGGACTCGGCATCTGTTGTTAAAAATAGTGATCGATTTGTGAGTGATAAGAGATAATAGGGACAAGAGAAATTACCAACCCCCCCCTCCCCCAAAACCACCATCCCCAAAAGCATAGCTGATGATGAGATGACAAATTCTTATATGAAAGCCCCGAAGTTTTCCTCTCTGTTGCACATGTATACAAATAGTTTCAGCGCAGTCTTTTAAATTGCACTTTTGTCTCAGTTTTGAAACATTTGGGCTTTGTCATTGCTGACACATATGTCTTGGAGGAACTATAGCTAGAATGTGTGGTACAGGCAAGGATGGCAAGATTCCATCTGCAGTACTTTGGGCGTGTGGTCAGGAGAGACCAGTTCCTGCAGACAGAACACTGCTTGAGAAGGGGAGGGCTGTCAGCAAAGTGAATTGACACACTGGCTGCAAGCAATGGCGCAGGGCTGGGCAGTCTTTCATTCTTTTGTGCACAGGGTCATTGTGAGTCAAAGCTGAGTCAAAGCTGAAAACAACAACAGTAACAACAACAGCAGCAACTCTGCACCAGTCAATTACTCTGGGTGCTTTGGAATTTTTGGAACCTTCTGCTCTGGTTTCTTCTTACAGAGGTAAATCCAGGCAGAGAGTGGCTGTTTCTAGCTGTTGTTGAATTGGCATCCAGCCCCTACCAACCTATGTCTTACACAACAGATCTACCCTGGCCCGGGGATGGGGATAGGGGAGGGCTCTTAACAGCAATCATGGCAGATGCAGGTCTCTGGGCTTTTCTTCCATGGAACCGCCAGGCGGGCTCAAAGCCTGAAGCCTTAGGTTAGGAGGTGAGTGCAAAATGGCTATGCCATCCAGACCCTTTCTGACAGAATGTGGAACCCTCAGCTCATATTCCATATGTCCTCTTTTTTTCTAAATAGTATGTATTTTTTAATTGTGGTACTGCACCTCACTATGTAACAAGAAATCAGGTAAAAAGAAGATAATACCCTTAAATGTGTGTGGTTGATTTTGAGCAATACCAGTATGATATTATTAAATTTTTCGATTAGCACTTTTCCATTCGTAAGATGACAGATATGTATAATTTCGATAAATCATATTAACAAGAAACATGGAACAGGAAGTCATAATATCATCAAAGACCTTTGATGGCCCATGTTGTTCAATATGAAGCTGTGCCATGAAGTCAAATCACTTGGCATTGTTCTTCCATTGTAACTCCCTTCACATGTTGGGGCAGGACCAGGCAAATCGGTTGTGTGAGACTCTAATAAAAGGAATTGTGGTTATTCCACAGGGTATAAAGTAAGCCATTTCAGAAGCAAGAACAGAGAACCCCATGACCAGTAAGAAAGAAGAACCAGGACTGAAACACACCCCAGGACCAAGAACATCAGGTAGCCCAGGTAGGTAGCACTGACTTTGAGTCAGAGAGTGGAACCTTGGAATGTGCCACAGAAGCCTTTCAGACTTGCAGAGTGCCTTTTGTATATCTGTCCATGCAGAAGGAGCCTGGTAATGTTTGTTTAAGGAAGGCAGGGATCAAAGGGCTGTGCAGCTCAGAGGAATAACATGAGAGACACACCATTTAACATAATTTCCCTAATAGGCTCTATAATTGTATGTATCCTATAAACATTCTTTATGGTCATTGCAATGGCTTTATGGACCTCAAGAGAGAAGTAGAGTGCTGTGGAAGGGGAGAAAGCTGTCAGAATAAGGTAAAGAATGTTGGAAGATGGAGGCTGGTCTGGCCTTTGCCTCATAGGAATCATCCTATGTTAGTCTGGGTAGACAGAAGAAACAAATTCATCGACATGCATATGGATATAAGAGAAAGGTTTATATACAAGAGGAATGGAACATTGAAAAAACATCCCAACCCAGTCCAGTCCAAAGTCTTAAGTATGATATTTGCCCATATGTCTGATTGCAGTCTATAAAGTCTCCTTCTGACTCACGAAGCACGTGCACTGACACCAGGCCAATCTAGAAGCATCTCAGTGCTGGCAGGGTACTCTCTGTGGCTTCTCCAGCTTCAGAGGTCTGGTTCCATCAGGGTAAGGCCATATGGCTTCTCCTCTGGCTCCTCCAGTTCCTCAGACGCTGCCATTTTTTCTTGTCAGTCGAACCTCTCCCAACAGCTAGGGAGATGATCTCTCATCTCCACAAGGGAAATATCACGAGACTTCCTAGAATTCTCAGAGAAAGTCATGCTCACAGACGTCTCATTGGCTCTCTTCAGATTGACAGGCTAGACTCCACCCCTAGACTTCCAATCATGAAATTGACACATGAGTGCATGACCGTCACACATCCTCAGCAGATATAGAATTGAATTCTCCAAATCCCTTATCTCAATTGGATATCAAAAGTGACTTCACTCCAGTTCTTCAGGATGGGAAGTGAAAAGTTTGAATGGAGTAATTCCATGGAAGAAAAAGAATGAAGTAATGTGCTTTCTGTTAAGATTTACAGTCTCTGGAACTCTATGAAGCAGTTCTACTTCATGCTATAGTTTTGCTCTAAGAAGAAATTTATTAGGCAGTAGTAGGTTATTAATGAATGAATATAGAATTTATGGGTTTTATTAATATTTATTCATTTATGAAAATCTGATGAAATAGTTTCTGTATTTATTTGTCCAATTAATTAAGGTTGGGCTAAACAAAAAGAAACAGAAATGTGTGCTCCTTCAAGAGTCATTTTATTAATTGCTTCATCTGCAGTACTTTCCAGAAAGAAAAAAAAAAGATTGAGAAAATTAGATGTTTCTGTGTACCATTGCAAGAGTATGTTATGTAGATTTTCTGGTATATAACACTTTCCTTCATAGGTCAAATAGAAAATATAGAAGCAGGTTAACTTTCAGCTCTCCATGATTCTAAGTAGATCGTGGAATAATCTGAAGTTAATCCAAAAGAGGCAAAAAGTACACAGAAGGAGCACTTATGAATTTCTCTCTCTTGAGAGATCAAGTTAAGAGCCTTGCTTTGCGATCAGGCATATTGCTTGGTCAAGTGGGGATTGAAAGATTCGGTAGCCAGATTTGTGGCAGAAAGACACATGGGCTTTAAATTGTAAAAGATGTCAGAACATTGTAAACATTATTTTTTCTTTGAGTTTGGGTATATATATATATATATATATATATACACACACACACACACACATACACACACACACATATATATATATATATAGAGAGAGAGAGAGAGAGGATAGAAGAGGCAGAATAAATTAATGTTCTTTATATATAATTATTTGGTAGATTAGCTGCTCCGAAAGCTGGGTGGTGTCCCCTAGGAGAAAGAGTTAGATGTGAAGGAAACATCCGTCTCGTTCATTTTCCTTTCCCTTACTACTTGGCAAAGATTTCTCCATCATGATTCTGCTCAGAAGAGTAAACAATGGTCAGGTTAAAGGAATGTCAGTTGGCACAGCCATGGACTTATTAGATCAGCCTCTTTCTGAAACGTCAAACAACCTGAATGGTTATCACCAGTGAATCTGCCAGAGTGTTTTCTCTCCTTTCCCCAGTACTTTACTGAGATGTTCCCATCAAATTTGGTGTTGCTGCCAAAGATCTACTTCCTCAGACTTTGTCTTAAAGGCAAGTTTTCCAAGAAAGTTTTGAAATTACAATGAGAAAAGATAGCGGTTCAGACTACATTGAAAATGATTTTCTTCTACAGCAATACATTCACTGTATAATGTAATGCATTTATCTATACTTAGGCTTTTTACTTCTATATCACCCTCATTTGATTTATGCTAAATTTGTGTCCATGATGACAATAGAATCAGAATGTTATAGAGTCACATTAAGTATTTGCTTTACTATTACTCCACCTACTGGAATTGCCCTTCACTGACCATAATTTCTTAGCCCTAGCACTGGATGAACATTGAGAAGAGAAAAGCATAGTGGAATTATACTTGTATACTAGCAAAATAATTTACTTGATAGTTCATTGAATAAGGTGAGTAATTTTGAATTAGATGAGTAATTTTATAATTAGATATTGTCCAGGACACATTCCTTTACTCTTCAGTATTGCATATTCTCAGCATCTGAGTCCCAATCATATCATATAAATTCAATGGCATTTTGATGCAAAAGTATTTCCTCTCCATCAACACAATATGTATTATTTGCTTATCAATCAGGCATACATCTATTGCTATCATTAAAATATTACATTATAATAAACATAAAAGATATGTGCTCTGATGTTTCAGCAATGTATTCATACAATATAATTCTGGAGGAATATTGGAATCTTTTGTCAGGAATAATCCTATGCATCACTGGAATTTAAATAATGAAAAAAACCCAAAAGAATATTAGTATAGATTAAAATATGCATCTTAATTTAATATGACTTAGGTCATAGTATAGGAAACTGTCCAAAAATAAACATATATATCCTTAAAAACATTTTGGCTCAATTGTCACTATAGTATTTGAAGAAGACAATATGATTTTCATTTCACTATATCAGAATTTAGCTGATGTGAGTAAGGATTACACATGATCTATGTATGGGAAATCAAATAAAATCATTTGCCTATAATCATGTTAATTTATAATATGTACATTTTAATATCAAGGCAGTGTGACATGTTCTGAAGATTATAAGTAGTTAGATTTGCTATGGCTTTTGCACCATACTGTTAAACAAATCTGTTAAACTTATTCTTAAAGTGGCATATTCATAATGTGTAAAGCAAGTGATTGATATTAATCCTGAATTGTGCATGTATTCATGTGTGTTTATGCATGTGTGCACATAAGTGCAGTTGTTGAAATCCTCACATTCTCATGATATTTTCTGGAACACCCACAAATGAATAAAAGAAAGTGGACAATGTTATAACAGTATCCAATATGATTTGAGACCCTTAAAATATTTTACAGATAATAAATTATAAAATTAGATAATAATCAGTGAATAAACACTTTTTTAGTAATCATGAAAATATATGTGTATTTCATGTTTTTAAGCTGGTATCAAAGACAAATTTTTACATGATTACTCACAACTGCGATGAAGGTTTGGTAAAAATCAGTGTTAGTAATATGTTGTTTGGAATGAAAAATACTTGTCTGAGCAAAAAAAAATGGTGCAGTCTTTTCCTTTAAACCCAGTAAAATCATGTACTAGATGCACGTAAATCAACACAGCTGGCTGCTAGCATTGTGATTAGGGATTCACTAGATCGGATAAAATAAGAACTGGCCTGAATCTTCGCCCACAGTGTGTACTGAAATGACCCTGAAGCAAGTTCCACAAGTTTATAAACTTCTTTCCACCCCTTGCCTCATTTCACTTGCTCTGCTTTCAGAATGAAGATCAAAGTGTTTAAAAAAATCAAATTATGCCCATAATAGAAATTGATTGATGTTTATTAAATGTAAGATTTGTAAATTGGCATTATATTTCAACTAGAGTGTAAGCAACTTTCTTAAGAATATCCAAATTTTTGATGCAAAATCTTGTTGATATTGCTATGGGAAAAAAAGCTTGAGAAGAAAACTGATCAACAAATGTATGCTTCAGAAAGGGTTATCATGACACATTGTCTTAAAGAACAATGAAAATAATTATGATTTTGCCATAAGTATAGCTCCCAGTTTGATGTATGGAGTCTTTGTCCTCTACACTGACTGAGTTCTTAGAGTACAATTCTCAAAACAAAATCACCTTACTAATATATCCAGAAGATTATTTGACTTAAAAGTGAACTTTTAAGAACCAATCTTTTCAAAGTTCCAAAGAACACCTAAGGTTAATGTCCTATATGTACTACTCAACTTAAGAGAAAAGTTGAAACCTGAAGTTTAGGAAATTAAAATGATTTTACCATTGGATATCAAATTAATTTATTATGATAAATTGGGAGTGCTTAAGCAGGCATCGTAATAAAGAGATCAAATTTTAACAACCAGATTTTAAACACTAAAGTTGCATAAAAATAAGTGTCATATCTTTTAGGTTAACTTATTTCACAATCTTTGAGGTTATATTTACATAAATGAAATATAATTTTCTTTGGTTAATAGAAAGTCAAAGAAGGAGAAGGAGGAGAACAAGGAGAAGGAGAAGTAGGAGTTATTTTTAATTTTTTGGTAAGCTATCTGCAGCTGTCTTTGCTGTGAGGTCCATGGAGAAGACTGGCTGGTGTGACCCTGTGCACAACAGAAGGAAGAATGGCTGTGAAGATGGTGAGTAACCAGGAAGTGTTTTCTTCTGTTGTGCATGTGTCAATCAATTTCCTTAATGGTCTTTCCAATGACTTTCTACTTTACCAAGCATGACGTCCTTCTCCAGGGACTTGTCTCCTGATGACATAATACAATCTTACCAAACTTCCTTATTTCTGTGTCCATTTTCTGTTCCTTGAGCAGTTTGTGGATCTTTCGCTGCTCTATGCTTCACCCTAATTCTACAAAGGCATCTTTTCTCACACGGTCTTCCTACTTATCATCCACCTTTCTCATGCATGCAAGGCTCCAGGAAACACCGTGGCCTGGGTCAGAAACTCCTTAACCCTCAAAGTGATATTCTTGATTTTCAAAATTTTCAAGAGATCTTGTGCAGCAGAATTACCCAAATTAGATTTCGAAGACATGTATTAAACGTCTCCCCCATGCCAATAAACATTTTTACATTTTCCAATTTATATTTTGAATTTTAACTAGAGCTTCAGTGAGCACTATAGCATGGGCTAACTGTGCATTTTCTTTTACTAAATGGAATAAGTGCACAGATGCCTTTTCTGTATTAGAGGTTAAGATGTGAGTTGGAATGTGACCTGGCTATAACAGGTTTTGATTCTTCATGTTACAAATATTAATGCAAAAGTATATCTCCAATGATGTATGCTCTCGTCCGAAATAGAATTTTTAATAGTACAACTAATGCAGGATGCATCACTGTACTGACTATGTGTGAAGAAGGAAGCAATGTTATTTGAATGCATGCGCACAATATATCAAAATCATATGAGAGCCTGCTTGTGGTCTTACTACCACAACTGCTACAAGAAATGTTAACAAGAGTGCAGAGGAATGCATGGTGGCAATCACGGCAGCTGAGAGAAAACAGCAGTAGCAAAAAGAAAGAAGCAGTTGAGGTGCAAGTGCAATGCCCAGTCCTCCCCACTCTTCTACCTGCCAGAGAAGGAAAGACAACGTGATCTCCAAAGTTGCTACTGCCACCCACCTGCCAATGAGACAGCATTCATTGAGCATTCATCCCCAGAGCCCTGCCTTCTGTCTTCCGTACAGTGATGCAAGAATCTGACTACAGATCTTTAAAATCATTAGGGAGAAATAATAAGAGGCGATAAAACAAACAAATACAAAAGCTTTATGAAACCATGGGCATACCTATGCAGTCAGACTATCTAAAAAGGCTTTAAGTAGCACTAACTATATAAGAGTTTCAGAGAAACCCTGTGGAAGTAATAATACCTCATCAAATATGATTACATACTCTGGAAAACAAAGATTAAGCTCTTAAAACCCTCATTCTCATATGCATTTCATTTCTCTAAAGTTTGTGCTCCAGCCATAAGACACTCATAATAGCTCTGTGTTCTTCCACCTACACCTCTCTTCTCTCTATTTGGGAAGCTAGATGATATCCTAGAAGAGTCATTGTTAATCTTAGAATCCTCTTAAAGTTAAAGGAAAAGTTAAAGTTAAAGGAAAAGAGGCTTTTGAGAGATAGTGATTCACAAATCAAGGTTGTGAGTGTTCTTGAGTAGGTTCAAATTCATCGTAACCATGGGTAAAACAGATGGCAGCATGCTTGGACCTGCATCCACTTCAAATCATTGTTGTGCTGACATCCATTGTTGAAGTCCATATGTCTATTGATCAATCTGTTTTGAGCAGGGTCTTTCTATTTTTCACTTATCTTCACTTAACCAAACCTGATTCCTCCTGATTCCGGGAGGAGTAGATAAGATAGAGTCTTGTAATTTAGCTTGGACTAAGTTCTCTAGGGAAGGAAAGCTAGGGAACTTTAGCTTATAGATGTGCTTGTGTGTGTGTGTGTGTGTGTGTGTGTGTATACTCGCTGCCATTGTGTAGATTCAGAATCATAGCAACCCTGCAGGACAGACTAGAGAGGTCTTTGTGCTTTTCCAAGATTGGTAACTTTCCATGGGAGTAGAAAGGCTCATCTTTCTCCTGCAGACTGACTGGAGATTTCGAACTGCCAACTTTATACTGAACAAACCAATGAATAACCCTTCATGGTGTATGTTGTGTGTGTATACAAACAGACTTTTTTGAAAGCTACATATTTATTTTCTTTTATCAACTCCAAGATGCTCTCCATTACACTTAATACACTTGTCAAATCCACAATTCCACTCTTGAAAACATTATTTAAACTCATCTGTTTGTCTGACAGCATCTCCCTCATTTACTTCGTCACCTCTTCTGCATCATCAAATCACTCTCCTTATTCATTCAAGGAAACAAAAATAAGCTCCACCGAGTAAGGTCAGGAGAGTAAGGTGCATGCCATCTTTTAAGAACTTCTAAACAAAAAACTTGATTAATAGTCTGACCTGGTGGAATGAACTCCAAATGCACTACAAGTTGACATTTTTTTCTATTTGGGAAGTTGATGGATGTCCAGAATGAGGGTTGTCATCAATCGGGATTTCATCGATTTGGGAAGAGAGAAAAACACTCGTATGTACAACTCAAAATTCAAAATTAGCAATACCCTCCTGAGCTGTCTTCAATATCACAGCAGTTTCTGCAACATTTTTCCCAAGCAGAAAATAAAGTTTCACAACCATACACTGTTCTCTTAAATTGGCCATCACACAAAAAATGAGCTTTGAGTGAAACTGCTTTTATGAAAAAATTCACTGTGATCATAAACAACCTTCTCAGGCGATACCACTGGGTGCATGAACTCTGAATGAGTTGCTTGATTTTCTCCTTGAAGGTAAAATGCATGTTACAGATCTGTGCAATTCTGATTTTTAGAGTGTCTCCTCATATATATGTGTGTTTATCTATATAAAATATATATTGGTATTGGACTGAGCCCCGGTGGTGTAGTGGTTGTGCGAGGGACTGCGGCCCACTGGGATGGAGGTTCGATTCCAGCTCCAGGGAGCAAAGGCTGGGCCTCCTACTCCCACCACTGGAGGGCGGTGATGCCCAACAAACAAACAAATATATACATATATATACACATATATATATATATCAAAGAAGTATATAGGCATATACCTACAATGTGGAGGATGATTTGATATGCTATATCTTTTTCAAAGAACTATCTCACATATTTGTACAGATAGACAAGTTCTGATTCCCTGGGTCTAAAATCAAGTTGGAAGCTTCTCATGAATTGTGCAACTGCAGGGACTTATGATCCTCAGGTCCATAGATCAGATATGAGGTTTCTGATTGCACAGGCTGTCTTTAACTCCCAGAATCTGCTGGCAATATGACATGCTGCAAAGTCAGGTTCAAAGAACCAGACATTGTAAAACATTGTAGCATCCAAATCCAGCCAAAAGTTAACAAAAAGTAAGCAAGTTTTTCCATACTAGCCACATACATTTATTGGAAGCAGGCTACACTCCCAAAGAAATTTACTTTCACTTGATGGGTTCAGGGCTGTGATATGAATAGGTTTTGCATTCTATCATAATCTTTTTTCAGGTGACTGGTCACTCATAGTAGACTCCATTATGAGGGCAATTACATTGTGTTGTATCACCTGATGGGGATTGCAAAATTTTGACTGCCGGGCCACTGAGAATTCTGGCCTAGGCAAGTTGACAAGAACAAAACAAAACCAAACAAAAAAACTATCAGGCATCACATTAATTCATATACAACAATATTCTCAAAATTTTCTCCTTCCTTGTCAGTTTTTCATGCATACACAATGACTGAAAATACCATAGCTTGGGTCAGGCACACCTTAGTTCTCAAAGTAATAGCTTTGAAAAGGTGTAAGGAGATGTGCCCATTGAAGTATGTTGTTTCATTTTTGGCTGCTGTGTCCACGACTATTGAATTTGGATTTAAGGAAAATGACATCCTTGAGGGTGTTTTCAAGATGCTGCTTGCTGGTATTGTTGTGGGGCTGTTTGTCAAGGCAGGAGTCTTTCATCTTCACAGCAAGTGTTTCAAGTTCACATTTCTTTTCAATACATAGTTCTGTCACTCAGGCTTTGGGTCATTGTCTAAATCTGTTAGCCAATAGAGATTTAGTGGAGTTGATGTAAAAGAAACATTTTGGGGGGCTATGTAGACAAGCAGCAATGTGTAATCTTATGTCCAAAATAACATAGAGCTCCCCAAATTGGAGTCATCTGTGTCTTTAAATCCTTTAAACTTTTAGGGTTCTTTTTCCACCTCTTCTTGCCCTCTACCTCACTATTGTATAACTGCCAAGTCTTTAGCTCCCAGATATACCCCAGGGACTTCTAAAGTGGATCTTGGGAAAACAGTGGGTCAGGTAATGTGTTCTTTCTGGAGATGTTTGGATCCATTTACAGATTTATCCCTTCACTAACTAAATAGATAAATAAGATGAAAATAATATAAAGGTAAACTAAAATAATATAAAAATTATTTGCTTGCAACAGAATAAAGACTCCTTTTTTCTCATTGGCATCAATTTTTTTTAGGTTAGATTTACATCTATCACAGTATTACATAATAATGTGAGAGTGCAACCTTAATATAAACTCAAACATGAGGAGTGCACTCCTAGAAAACCACTGAAATTGAGTTAACCTGTTTGATATGATTAATAATATAATTTGATTAAATGTAATGAAGACTTGGAAAATGCACAAAATAGTGACTTTACTGATTCTAAGTTCAATATGTCATATACTGTTCTAAAGGAGTACAAAACCTTGGCTAGCACACCGAATAGTGATATTATTTATTCTTGCTAGTCAAAGATTGATCTTATTCAGATTAAAATAATGCTTTAAATTTACAACGTGTGAATTGAAATAGTTCAACATATTTTCAATATGATTCCAAAAGCAAGTTCAAGCACTAACTTTTTTTATGTCTATTGATTGCACAAGAGGTCCTTCAGTTGTTCCAGATATACTGTTTTTTAGATTGTTTATATTCATATAACTCTGAAAATGAATACCATCCTTTTAAAAAGATGACTGAAAGCCTGAAGAGTTCCTAAAACCTTGTTTACAGATATTCCTGTTTGAGGAACATTTTAGTATATTATGTAAGAAGATTTCTGTGCTATATGAGAGATAATGTTGTACGGTGGTTTGTCAATTCAATTCTGACACATGCCAATCATATAGGACATAGCAGAACTGTCCCATAGTCTTTTTCAGCTGAAGTCTTCACAAGAGGAGATGAAAAGTTTTAGGCCTTAATTCTTAATCAGAATGACTTTGGAGTTTGAAGCACCCATCTTCCCTTTTGTAGCAGAAGGCTTAACCTTTGCAGACCCCGGGCACCCTTCATAGGTAATAGAACATTATGGGAAATCTCTGGACATTTACAAGTGCAGGCTAAGATTTTAAAAAGCAAACGACCTGTGAAATAAGTGGGTATTCTACATATGTGTTAGAAATCTGTTTTATAAGCTATGAGAGTTTTTGGTTTGGGGCTACCTAGCAAAGTAAATGTAAAAGTTGGTGCTACTCTGTTCACTTTACAAAAATACCTAGTTTAAAATATATAAAACTTTTTAAATATTTCCATTCAGACCCCTTTTGAATTTCTAATTTGGAGTATATCAGTGTGATTGCTTTATAACCAAATATTTTCATCATAAAAAATGAAACCCTTTAAGTACTGCATTTGTTGAGGAGAGCAATGCATTTCAAATGGTTTCTTGGCTTCCCTTTGACATTGCTTTGAAAGAATAATATTTACTTGAACATATGACCAAGAGCACTATTTTTGTTTGCCTAGCACAATTTTGTTTGCCTTGATTTAATATGTTTAGTGTTTTTTTTCTTTTTTCATTATTTGTGTAACAATTTAATAATAGTTAATTTTTCAAAATTACTGTATCTCATTAAGTTTTGAAAATCCGTTACCAAAACTCCATAAAATTATTTTTGATTAAAAAATATTTTTTGATTTTGATAAAGGATTTGATTTCAAATATTCTATTTGTTAAAAATATAAAAGGCTTGAAAGCTACTTAGTAGTCTTCAAGAAAATATGATGGTGCTTTTCAATAGTATGGGACTCCTAGACACACGTTCAATGGTTCACACCACATTTTCAATGGTTCACACCAACCTGCAGTTTCTTGGGGAACAAGTGAAGTGATCTGATCCTGTAAAGGCTTAAAGCTTTAAAAACCTAAGAGAGGGTGGCTATGATTTGGAATTGACTCTCTGCTAGTATGTCTACCCTCCACCATGATATTCGCTTATCTTTCCAACTCCTTAAGATACATTCAGCTTATTTGTTGCATTTTTGTATATAGTTGCATGAATAGATATTGGACCTGTTATTCATATAATCACAAATGGTATATTAACATTGTGTTTGAAAAGCTATTTAGATATTATACCTGTAATTAGATGATATAAAGCATGACAAAATTCACAGCTTCAATGTAGTGAAGAATAGTGGAACTAGCAAAGAAATGACTCACACAGTTATGGAGGTGGGGAAATCCCAAATCTATGAGTCAAATATATATTTGAAGGATTAACTTTATTCATATAGCCGCAGTGACAGATCAGATAACTGACTACTGCTGGGAAGGTTGGGAAAGCTGGCCTATCAGTCAAGAGCACAGGGCACTGATTGCATGACCATCACGCAAATAACTCCTGTGGCTGTGAAGGTTACAAAGTCCCACAGCTCGTGTCTCACACAAGTTAAAGTGACCAGATTTTAAGCAGGACACCATTGACTGGTGTGGGGGGAGGGGGAGAGGAGGGTTCCTTGATTAAAAATTTGATCTATATGGAGCAACAAAATTTTTCATAGAATGCGAAAATAGTATTGTAGTATATTTATTATATTTTTAAAATGCCACGGGTCATTGTTAAATTGTTAAAAAGCAGGACATCTGGTTACCTTACTTCAAGTACTGGCCTAACAAACTCATACTGGAAAAGCAGAGGGGAGGTTGCTGATCATGGGGCAGCAGAACCTGGTGGATCAGATCAGAGAATGTTATCATTAGCACAAGCTCCCCAAACCAGAGGTCATATAAAGGTAAATCAGGTGAACGATCCAGAAAGCACTTTGCCTCCGTATTCTTATAAACTGAGAGCAACGGTATAAACCGCCAAACAAACTAAAGATGGTGACTCCAGTCACACGTTCTAGGAAAACAGACACTCAAAATTCCTCCCACCTTATTCTGCTGATCAACATAGTGGACAGTTCACTCAAAAACATAACAACAGACAGCTGTGTGTTTACTTTGTTAGGTGCCATTGGGCCGTGACCTCCAGTGACATTAAGTACAGCAGAATGAAACACAGCCTGGTCCTGCTCTGTTTTCACAACAATTGTTAAGTTTGAGTCAGTTATTGCAGCAACCATGTCAGTTCATCTCACTGAGAGAACCCCTTCGCTAAGTTGCCCTTCTTTCTCAAACAAAATGTCCTTTACCGGGAACTTATCTCTGAGGATAGAGTGTCTGGAATACACGAGAAAAAAAAGTCACAGTCTTTGCTTCAAAAGCAACATACTGTTAACTTTTTCCAAGACAGATTTGTTTGCTGTTTTGGTAATCCATGGTACTTCCAATATCCTTTACCAGCATCATAATTCAAATATATCTGTCCTTCTTTGGTCTTTCCTATTCATGATCCATGCATATGAGGCAACTTAAATGCGGAAATCCTTCAGTATATATTAATGAGCAATGTTGGCATAGCTCTGGTAATACAGTCCTGGTAGCACAACTGGTTAAGCATTGACAGGCTAACTGTCAGATCAGCGGTTCAGACCCACCAGCTTGAAAATAAGATGGTGTAGTCTGTCCCGCTCACAGCCTCAGAAGCCCTACGGACTAGGTCTCCACTGTCTTACACAACTGCTGTGACTCAGCGTTGCCTTGGCGCCAATGAGCTTTGGGACTGGGTAGCAAAATGAATGGAAGGTAACAAACGTCACGCTCTTTTGCTGAGGATGATGAGTGATGAGAAGACCAAAAAGTTGAAAGTTGGTGATTAATTTTCAACTTGCATTACTAATTTACCTATGGATAATTTAGCATTACTATTTTTTATATAATGTTGGTGGTTAAATGCAAAGATGCGTAAGCGTAAGCTGGAATGTATAAATTCTTATTACAATACACTCCAATTCCATGTCCCAAAGGTAGCAACTATAAATAGTTTTGTGTCTATCCTTTTAGATATTTGGCATGAATATATAAACAGATAGTTTTTAATCCAATATTGCTTCACACCATTCATAAGGTCCACATGTTTATTTTCCACTCAATATATCACAAGCATACACCCATGCTTGTACTTAGAGATCTATCTTATTCTATAATTATATCATGTTCTGTTGTGTTGTTGAGCCATAAATTATTTAAATAATCATTTTTTATTTAGACTATTTCCAGTTTGGGTTATTGGGGATAACACAAAAATGAATATCATATGCAAAGTTGCTTATTAGCCCTTGTATTATTTCTCTAAAGTAGATTACTAGAAGAGGGATTGCTTCTGCAGTAGTAGGCCCATTTTCGTAGTTTCTACATAATGAATAACCAAAGAAAACAAAGCAATACTTTAACTCTTCAATAGCCTCATCAGTTTTAAAGATGAACATTTTAACTTGTTCAATATTTATTTATTAACTAGATACTATTGCGATTAAACCAAGATTAAGAGTTGAACCTTTTCATTAAAAAAATGTCCATATAGACTGTATTTCTTCTCTCCTCTCCTTTTCTTCCCAATTTGGTATGCTTAACAAGTTCTTCTTGTGGTTGATGTTCTTTGCTCGGCATTTCCTCTGACGCGCGGTGACATCCCACGGGTGCAGAACACAAATGCTCAATAGAGTTTCCAAGGTTGTCATTTCTTAGAATCAAATTCCCAGCCTTAACTTCTGATGGATTTGGGCCCAACCAAATCTCAACCACCAAAACTTCATTTAATAATCAAGTTTTAAATCATTGGCATTTTCAGAGTGTCCATGATTTTTGTCTAGATTTTTGACCACAATTTTAGATAATAATCATTTTATTGTCTTATTTCTAATAGTATATATCCACCACAAGAGGAAAAATTTGTGTCTGTTTGATTCAATTTGTATCCTGGGTGTCTATCAAGAGAATGCCACTTTATATAGGAACTCAAAATTTTATTCAATGAATCTCAAATGAGTGATCTTGGAAAATATATTCTCATGTATGATGATGTATTTTTACTAAAATATAAATATGCATATTTTATTTTGTGTTTTCTGACAAGCAATGTGATATGAATCATGCTGTCTTTTCTTATATAAATTTATTTTAATTTAATATTTTATAATTTTGAGACAGTCATGATAGTGCTGGATCCATAGTTGTGCAGTGAGTTACTCGTTGGGTGCTAACTATAAGATCAGCAATTCGGAACCACCAGTTATTTTCCAAGAGAAAAATAAGGCTTTCTACTCCCTTAAATATTTAGTTTTAGAAACCTACAGGGACAATTCACCTTTGACTTATAGGGTCCCTAAAAGTTGAAACTAGCTCAATGGCAATGAATTTGTTTGTTTGTTTGGTTTCTTTTCTGATGAGTTCGGGTAATATTTTCAGACTTGTTATTTTATATAAATGCCTGAGTAGTGTTACAAGAAGGAGCTTTGTTTTCTTTGGTTATTCATTGTGTAGAAACTATGAAAATGGGTCTACTACTACAAAAGCAATCCCTCTTCTAGTAATCTTCTTTAGAGAAATAATACAAAGGCTAATAAGCACCTTTGCATATGATATTCATTTTCGTGTTAGCCCCAATAACCCAAACCAAATCTGTGTCATTTTGTCGATGATGTCAAATTTTGAAAGTCCACAGCCAGTGGGTATACAATATCTTTGGATCCAGTGGTGCTGTCAGCATCTCAGCACCGGCAGGGGTCTCCACGTGGCATCTCTAGGTCCAGGTTTCTAGCTCCATCAAGGTAGGTCCATGTGACTTCTCCTCAGGGATGTCTCAAAGGGAGTGAGACTTGTCAGTTGAGTGTCTCCAATGGAATGAACTGAAAGAGGCAGTGTCTCCTGCCTCAAGAAAGAATTTCCACAGAATTTCGCAGAATTCTCAGGAGGGGACCATGCCCACCCAGAGGTCTCAATGGCTATCTCCAGATTGACAGGCTAGACTGCACCCCTACACTCTTAATCCTCAAATTCACATATGGACTTTTTGGCAGTGAGTTTGGTGTTTCTGTATTTTATTTCTAGTAGTCTATTTTTGTATTATTTTATCAATACCAAGAATTTTGAAAACTGTGTTAGTTGGTACACTAGAGAAACAAATTCATAGACACTTATATGTGTATAAGGAAGAGCTTTATATACAATAGCAATTTAACATGGAGAACACACCCAATTCCAATCCAGATCAAGTCCATAAGCCTGTTATGAGCCCATCTATCTAAAACCAGTCTATAAATTCCTCTTCAGATTCATGCAACACGTGCGATGATGCTGAATGCGAGAAGATCACAAGCCAGTGAGTGGAAAGTTTCCTGGGTCCAGTGACAGGGAAAGTATCTCAGCGCTGGCCTGGGGGCCTGGCTCCATCAAGAGAGCTCCACGTGGCTTGTAAACAGGAGTAGCTCACGGGGCAAGGAGCATGTGCTAATTCCAGAGAGGAAGACAGGTGTTCCAAGAATCCTCAGCAGAATGCCACGCCCACACAGAGGCCCCACCTGATTGACAGGTCAGACTCTATCCCTTTGCTAGTTGAGAGAAGGTGATAGAACTCCCACATCTAGGGCTGAGCCCCGGTGGCGTAAGTGGTTGAATGTGGGACTGAGGCCCACAGCCCTGGCAGTTCAAATCCAGCAGGAGCTCTCAGGAGCAGCACTGGGTAATGCCCATGACCACCAGAGGCAGGGATGCCCACAAAACACAAACAAACAAAAAGCAAACAAACTACCACATCTAGCTATTTTTGCTATAGATTTTACTCTATATAGATCTTTTGTAAATTTTCTGAAATATAAACTTGGGTATGTGTGATAGGTAGAGATGCCCATTACATATGTCCATTCCATTATGCCTATTATGCGCAAGCTCCTCAGCATCATAAGCCTTTTGCTTTAACAAAGAGACCAAGCAGAATCTAATCTATTTCTAATCCTCTGGTTCCTTATCTCTTGTTGTATCACTGACTTATCCTCTGAGTCATGAGTGGACTACCAAGCGTGAATTCATTTGGCAGAATTCAGACCTCTGCAATCAATTGTCTGTGCCCCAATTTCTTTGCTTCCCCATCCTGCTTAATGTTCCATCCGCTACCACGGATCAGGAGAGGACTGACTTGAACAAGATTGGAATTACCTATTTTTACAACTGTGCAAATAATGTTTTGATATAAATCCCTTTCCATAAGCAATACATATAAGCATCACTAGTTTTGTTTCTGTAGAAAACTCAGCCTAATACAGTATGTATGTCAAAGCAATAAATGGTGTCACTTTTTCTCACAAAATTTGGACTTTTTGAGGAGGGTCAGTTTCTGATGATGTCTGATAAAATGACAGGTCATTGGAAAAGTAGAAGAGCATCAGTAGGATGCATAGACTTGTAAAATATGACAACAATTTCGTGAATGGCACAGACCTGAACTGAGTTTTGTTCTGTTGTACATAAGATCACCATGAGTGGGAACCAACTCCATGACATGTAGCAACAAAATGTATTTATGTACATTGTATGTCTTTCGGTGCTGACACAAATGGTGTTATAGTAGGGTTTATTCAAATTCCAGTTGCTCATTATTGACACATGGGCCACTAAATGCTTTTTTATATTAGCCTTGTGTCCTAAACCTTGTAATAATGCTATAAGTGATTTTCAATTTCAGAAAAAAAAATTGCTATCTCTTTTCCAGATTTGTAATATTTTACTTTTATTTTAGTAATAATTTCAACTCATTAGTGCTTTTAAATATGCTATCAAAATTCTCACATTTGTACTTTTAAACAGTATTTTTTATTATTATTGAATTATCAATTATTCTGTGGTCAGATAATGGACCTATTTGATAATAATTCTTTGCAATTTGTTGAGACTTGTTTGTTGTCTGTCAATTTTTAATGTGTATTATTTATTTTAAAAGAAAATAGTGTAGTGTCTCTAAAGTAAGCTTACATTAAGGGGCTGAGCCCTGGTGGCATAGTGGTTGAGTGCGGGACTGTGGCAAATTGGCTTGGCAATTCAAATCCAGAAGCAGTTCTGCAGAAGCAAGGTTGGGTAGCTCCCACGACCACCAGAGGGCAGTGATACGAAAAAAGTTAACATTAATATAATAACACTATTACTTAAGTACTTCTGCTGAATTATTTATTATTTTATTCATTTTAAATCAATGTTATCATATAATCTAGAATAAATCAGTGTCATTATTTCTATTTATCCAAATATTGTGAACAATCTTTTTATTACCATTATCACTTCTACTTCTATCTCACATCATCATCATTCACTTTGATTCCTAAGGAAGTACAACTGCTACTATGTATCAGTAGTAGCAATGATATTTTATAATAATAGGACAGAGGCAGGTGCTGATGGGAATGACTGCCATCTAAGTACTAGAACAGATCTGTAGAAGTTTTTTGTTTTGCACTAGTCCATTAACTGTTGAATCAGAGAAAGATCTTTAGAATAGTGTGACAAACTAAGGTGGTAAAGGAGCTTGTGATCTGAAAGATTGGGAATTCTTTGGAATTATTTCAATATTTTTTATAACTATTTGTTTGCAAACTAGCTGAATAAGAGGACTGGGTTCAGGAGGATCAAAAATTTTGTCAATTTTATATAAAAACTTAATAACATGCAATTATACATAGCATTTTTTGCACAGGATAAAATCTTGGCTTGAATGTTGCAAGAAACAGATGAAGCACTAGAAGCATTCACTCATATGTTCCAGAAAATTTGGAAGACAACTACTAGGCCAACTAACTGGAAAAATATTTATTTATACTCATTTCAAAGAAAGTTGACCCCACAGGATGTTCAAATTATATGATGATACCATTGATAACACACGCATGCAAATATTTCTCGAGTCCATCCAACAAAGATTGCAGCCTTAAACTGACAGAGAGCTGCCATAGGTCCAGGTCAAATTCAGAAGAGGACATGAAACAAAGAATATCATGACTGATGTCAGATGAACCTTTACTGACAGCAGAGAATACCAAAAAGATGTTTACTTGTGTTTTCACTATGAAAAGGCATTCAACTGTGTAAATCATAAAAAAGATATGCACATCTGAAAGAGGAATAGAAGTTTCAGAACACCTTATTGTGTTCACGTGGAACCTCTGCATGGATCAAGAAGCATCATGTGACCAGAACAAGGGCATATTCCATAGTTTTGAATCAGGAAAGGTGTGCTTTGGAAGAAATATTGCCAGAGTGCTCCATAGAGCCAAGGGTGGGGAGACTTTGGACTTGTTGGGCGAGACCAGTCCCTGGAGAAGGTCATCATGATTGGTAAAGTGAAAGGGAGATGATAAAGAGAAGGCCTTCAAATAGATGAATTGACAGACTGTCTGCAACAATAGGTTCAAGCATAGAAACAATTATGAAACTGACTCAGGATTGGACAATGTTTCCTTCTGTTGTACACTGTGTCACTCACCATGAGTGTCTCCATGAAATTTCAAAAACATCTCAAGAACAAATCTGACACATTGAAATTTAATAACAAAGTTTCTTGGGAGAACATCACTCCACAAGATTAAAGAGGTTATCTGAAAAACCCTGAAATTTACTCATCATCTTATAGTAAGTAAAGCAAAGGGAGGAAATAATGAAGTCAAAGGGTTGAATAGAAAATTTCAAAGGACTGGTCAAGAAGAAAAAGTAAAATATTATAACAAATTAAACAGAGAACTAGAGTTAGAAAACCAAAAGGGAAGAGCACACTAAGCATATCATTTTTTTAAAAAATAGATAGTAATAATAATGTAAAATAAAGAGTAAGAAAGAAAAGATCATGGACAATCTTTAAAAATCCAGAGAAAAAAATTATTTTGTGGAGCAGTCAACATGTACTTGAACCTAGAGCAAATTAAACTTGGCTTAAGGGGGAGCTCAACTGACCAAGTATCATATTATACCATGATTTGATCCACCATCATCAAGTTTACAATAAACTCTGTCTGATAGTTTCACACTATTTAGTGTGCCTATTCATGAGCATGAGATATTCTTCAAATTATGAAGGTCTTTTGTTTTGGTTTCTTGTAGAAATACTCTGTAATTTTCTCTCTAGAGGTCTTTTGTTTCTTTAGTTAGGTTTATTCATTATTTTTTACAAAGCTCACATAAGCACACCAGCCAGTCCCTACATGATTGTTGTAGACAAAATGGGTGCATAAGCAAATGTGGTGAAGAAAGCTGATGGTGCCCAGTTATCAGGGAATGTTGAGTCTGCGGCCTTAAAATCTTGAAGATAAACAAGCAGCCCTCTAGCCAAGAAGGAACAAAGCCCACATGGAAGGAGCAACAGCAGCCTAGGTGATGACGAGTTCTTGAGGGGATCACATATCAGGCATCAAAGAACAAAAATTTTATCATTGTGAATGAGGGGGAGTGCAGACTGGAGACCCAAAGCCCATCTATGGGCAACTGGACATTCCATCACAGAAGGCCTAGTGAGGGATCAAGTCAGTCAGGGTACAGAGTAGCAATGATGAAACATACAATGTTCCTCTAGTTTTGAATACTTCCTCACCACACCCCTGCTCCCACTATCATGACCCATATTCTACCTTAAAAAATCCTGCTGGACCGGAGGTTGTACATTGCTATAGAAAGGAACTGGAAACACAGGAATTTCAGGGCAGAAGAACCTCTTAAGACCAGTGGTGAGAGGGGTGAAAAAGGGTGGGTGGAGGGAATGTGGCTTAGAAAAGGAGAACAGATTGGAAGGATCTATATATGGCCTTCTCCCTGGAGGTTGGATAGTGGAAAAGGGGGTGATTAGAAACATTGGATGGTGTAAGATATGACAAAATAATAATAATTTATAAATTACCAGTTGTTTATGGGGAGGGAGCAAGAAGGGAGGGGAAAATGAGGAGTGGATACCAGGGGCTAAAGTGGAAGGCAAGTGTTTTGAGAACGATGAGGGAAACAAATGTACAAAAGTGCTGAACACAATAGATATATGTGTGGATTGTGATAAGAGTTGTATGAGCCTTCAATAGAATTTCTTTTAAAAAGACACTAAGAAAATGAAATCTATCTTGAAGAAAGATTCAAACCTCATGTTGCAAGATTGAGAAATCCTATGCATGAAATATTGAATGACACAGGAATCATCAAAAGGATGTGTATTAATACAAAGTTACTCAACCAAAAAGAAGTAGTGTGCATTCCACCACTTCAGGAGGTAGCATATGAACAAAAACCAATTGTGATGAAGAAAGAAGATCAAGCAGTATGGGAATAATTAGCCAAAAATAGGGCTTCATGAATTGATGGAATACCAACTGAAATGTTTCAAAAAGCAAGAAGCAATGGTGACACTAGTCTATGGTAGGATATTTGGCAGACAGCTACTTGGGTAACTGGTGAGAAGAGATCCATATTTATACCTATTCCAAAGGTGACATAGTAGAATTCTCAAATTAGAGAGGAATATCATTGAGCTCACATGCAATTAAAATTTTGGAAAGATGATCCAACCAGGTTGTAGCAGTGCATTTAAAGGGAGCTAACAGATGGAGAAGAGGATGCAGAACAAGGAATTTCATTGTTAATATCATTGGGACAGAGGCTGGAAGTAGAGAATGCCATAGAGATGTTTACTCATTTTTATTGACTATGAAAAGGCATTCGATTGTGTGTGTTTTTAAAACAAACTTTAGATGAACTTGATAAAACTGGAATATGGGAACACTTAATTGTGCTCGCATGGAACATGTACAGGAGATGTTGTGCTATAGTACAAAGTGTCCTGCAGAGTTTAATAAGGAAACCTGTATGTCAGGGTTTTTCCCCTTTCACCACCTGCCTGAATGCTGAGCAGACTATCAGACAAGGTAGCATAAATGAAGAAGAATGTGGCCTCAGGATCCGAGGAAAGCTTGTTAGCAACTTGCTTTATGCAGATGAAATCACCTTGATTGCTGAAGGTGAGGAGGACTGAAGGACTCACTGATGATGGTAAGGACTGCAGCCTTCAGCATGGATTACAACTCAAGGTAAAGAAAACCAGCATCCTCACAGATCAACCACTAAGTAACATCATTATAAGTGGGGAAAAGGATGAGTGTCAAGGATTTCATCTTGCTTGGATTCACAATCCATGTTCATGGAAGCAGCAGGGTGCATTGTGTTGGGCAAATCTGCTGCACAAGATCTCTTGAAGGTTTCAAAGGCAAAGAGGGCATCTGCTCCCAGCCCTTATTCAAGTCTGACTTCTATTAGCAATCTCCCATCACACAAGTCTATGGTTTGTTTAGGCTCTATCATCAAATGCTCAAAGGCACCTCGTTCGACTAGGTAGTCTCCTGCACAGTTGGGTTCTGCTCTTTTGCTTTATGAGATGGAGATCCCACTGTAACCACCTTGGTTATTGGCTGGAAATCCTACTGCAGTGCTTCCACACCCATCACTTGACTCTCATAGCTTATGGCATCATACATCATCTCAGTTCCTCTTTGACTCTATGATTTCTCTGATTTCTGTGTCTAGGGGGTTTTCATTATAGGAGCCCTGGGTCCAAAGGACATGATCTGCTCCTCGATCTACTTCTTAAAGGGAGTGATATCCTCTTCAACTTCTTGGGCACCAATCCTTCCAAGCCTATAAAGTTGTAAAAATGAAACAATTCCTTACCTAGACCAGAGTTGTCTGGTTTTCATAATCACAGCCATCAAGTCAATGCAGACTTAGAGAGACCCCATGGGGCAGGGTAGAACTATCTGTGACTTTCTGAGTTTTAAACTGTATATAAAAGTGGGAAGGCCCGTCTTTCTTCCATGGAGCTGCTCATGGTTTCAAACTGCTGACATTTCAAATTACAGCTCAATGTACCACCAGGCCTTCCTACCTTATATAGTAATCAGCAAATACCTACACAGTTGTTTGTTTTTGACAGTCACTGTGTTGCTCATGTAGAGAGGCTTTGTGGCCCCTGTTATGTGTGAGCCCTTGACAAGTCCCCACGGCCAAGCACATTACAAAGGGTTTTACGGAACTCATTTTTCTATTAAATTCTCCACACCCTTTGCAACCTTGTGGCCTAGCAAGTTATCTTGACAGAACTATAAAACTAGAGCCAAAAAAAAAAAAAAACCCCAAAAAACAATCTATACAGAGAAACTAATTTGCTAGCAATATAATTTTCTCGCATTGGGCCTATACAAAAAGTATCAATTTGATACCAAAAACTAGTATGCTTTCACTTTTCCCAAATTAGAGCTTAGCCAAAAATTTACATACTCTTATTTCTCCACCGTAGAGGATGAGAGGTGTTTGTTCTGTTTGGGCTTGTTGTTCACAACTCATGTACGTGTCAATACCAGCTTAAACAAAAGTTAAAAATATTGCTACAGGCTTCCCAATCAAGCAGGCATGAATTTATTCCAAACAAACAATGTTTAAGCATGTCTCTGTGATAGCTGGATGGTTTCAGACAAGTTTTCTCTGTAATTCTCTTGTCTTAGAGGGGCTTCCAAACAAAGGTCTAATGAAATGAGTGGCTTCCAGGGGGATCCATTGGGCCATTGCAATTTAAGGAAGAGAAGTCAGCTATGGTGGTCATGTGCTTGATGTCAATTTCATGACTGGAAGTCTAGGGGTGGAGTATATTCTGTCAATCTGGAGATAGCCAATGAGATGTCTGTGGGCATGACTTTCTCTGAGAATTCTAGGAAATCTCATGATATTCCCCTTGTGAAGATGAGAGATAATTTCCCAGTTAATGGGAGTCGCTCCACTGACAAGATAAGATAGCAGTGTCTGAGGAACCAGAAGATCTGGAGGAGAAGCCACATGGCTTTACTCTGATGGATCCAGATCTCTGAAGCCAGAGGAGCCACAGAGAGACCCCTGCCAGTGCTGATATGTTTCCATCAAAAATGAATACTGCTGATAGATTCTGAGCCCTGGAAATGAGAAGCCATGAGGGGAACTCTGCCAGAGCCAGGACTCTGAGCCACTGGCCTATGACTTTATGAGGCAGAAGGAGACTTTATAGACTGGTATCAAGCATAATTGCTAATATTGGACTTATGACTTTGACTGAATTGGGATGCTTTCTCAATGTTCCATTCCTCTTGCATATAAACCTTACCCTTATATCCATATGTGTGTCTATGAAGTTTGTTTCTCTAGCCTACCCAGACTAACACATCAGCTTAGAAGGTTTTGGAGGTATTTTGTGTGTGTGTATTCCAAAGAGGCACTCTAGATAGATTTTTTTTTCCTTTAGAGACATGCTATGATCCTGGAGCTTATTAAGAAATATTAAGAAAGTAGAAAACTGCTTTGGTTGGAAAAGGCAAAGAAAGTCGTACCAAAGAATAGTGTATCCCAACAATTGCACAAATCTAACAATGGTAGGAAGAGTTGTACTAAGAAAATTTAATTGGGAAACCTTACCCCATCCACTTGACACCTCGAATCTTATCCTATCATGTTGCTCTTTGGTTTTAAAATTCAACAGGAACATGACTGGCATTTAAAAGCAATATGACTTGTGTTCCTCAGGGATATGAAAACTGCCATTTTGCTCTGACATAAGTAAAGAACCACAGAACTCTTTTGTGGAAAGCAGAACTAGGAAAAGAGCATAGGTGGGCACGTGTCAACATTCATACATGAAGGAGTGTGGGAAACCAAGGTTTCCCTGGAGGAAGCCTTCACATTTGTGGATTGGAGATGCCTCCCACTCACTTTCTTATATTAAGTGACCAGACATCCCGCTTTTTAACAATTTAACAACATTCCACATCATTCTAAAATGAAAATAAATATATTATAATACTTTTTGCATTCTATGATAATTTTTGTTGCTCCGTATAGACCAAATTTGTAATCAAGAACCCCACCCCAACCCCAGTCTTTCCTTAAATTGCTTTTAATTTTGCATTTGTATTTTAGATGTATGTTTTCTTAATTCTTATTTATTTATAAGAGCTATGGTCATATTAAAAACTTGAACAATTTCTATCATGCTGCTTTCTGTAAATTTTAAGCTATTTCTTATCTTTTTAAATAGATTGTTTCTTGAGTTAGTTTGTATTTTTTAATTTATAAAATGATTATTCATATAAAGGGTCCCTAGTGGCACACTGGTTAAATGAAAGGTCAGTGATTTGAATCCATCAGTCACTCCACAGGAGAAAATATTGCATATTAGTTATAGACTTGGGAATTCTATGGGGAAGTTGAATATGTCAGATCAGATTACTGAACCAAAATCAACTGGAAAACAACATGGACTTATATATAGTTGTTATGATGCTTTCAGTCAGAATTTCCTTGAGCAGTGATTTATCTATCTATATATACATATATTCAAAAGTTTCAACATTATCTGTACTTAAAATTTTCTCCACGTTTCTTGAAACCTTTTTATGAAGGTCAGCATTTCAAATTATACAAATTTCATCATGGGAGAAAAATGAGTCCATCTAACTCAAAAATGTTTATAGCTTAGGATCCTTATACAGGGTCACCATGAATAGTACTTTACTTGATGGCAGTGAGTGGGTTCTGATTTGTGGCCCTCAATTATAAACCATATCTTGAACTCTAAACTATAAAACTTTCCAACTGAGATCACTTTTAAATTTAGGATTTTATGAATTTTCACTTAGATTGAAATCCATGGAGTTCATTTTAATGAGAATATGATAGAGGTTAATCACAAATAATGAATCACTAAGCTAATATTAAATCATGTATTATTTTCAAACTAACCTAGATATTTAATAGAATGAGTTCTTCTAGGTCATAACTAAATCTTACCTATTGTGAATAATTAACTTATTAAGATGTGCTTTAAATTCTACACAAAATGTTATCCTTTGATGATTTAATTTGTCTTTGATTCCTCTTGTCATGATAAAAGTTGCGTTAGCATTCATAAAACAAGAAATCCAACACTACTCAGTTGTTCTTTAGGGAAGCAGATGGTCTGTTCAGTCTGCCTCTTAGCAGTCTAACACTCACCACACAGCACCCAGAGGTCCTTGTAACACTCACAGAGCTCTTGAGAGAGTTGAATTTTGTTGTTGTTGATAAAGACACTCATTTTTCTTCAACCACGTCCTCATCTTGATGATAGATGTTCAAGTGTAGATTTGTAGGAGTTTGTGAATTAATTCTCTCAGTTAAGATCTTATAAAAATAGAAAGAGGAAGATCTTTATTGAGCAGTAAGGTAATGACCACAATAGCAAGTGACCACAGACTGTAATAAAGGCAACTATATTAAATAGATGTAAAATATATGGTGGGAAAATCAAGTTTGTTTCTGTTTGTTCAGTAACATAACATAAATTTTATGTAGGGTAGTTGTCTTTTTTTTTTTTTTTTGGAGCATCACTGCCTCTGGTGGGAGTGGGAGGCCCAAACTTGCTCTTGGGGAGCTGCTGCTGGATTTGAACTGCCAAGCCAGTGGGTCGCAGGCCCGCACTCAACCACTACACCACTGGGGCTCAGCCCGGTGGTAGCCTTTTAAAAATTAATATACCAACTATTGGATAAACGTTTTCATAGAGCATGAAAGTCTAAGTAAATATGTTAGCATGCATGAGCATATCCTTATCTAAATAAAGTGAATTGAAAAATATTTTTCTGGAATATAAATAATAGAGTATGTAGTTGATTCATCAAACTTATGATTCCAACCTTGGAAAATGAATGCAGAAATTATTAATATAGAAAAGTAGATGATTATGGAACTAGGACAAATGAAATATGTGAAAATGTATACATATGTATTGCCATGTCTATTTTAAACCCACCAATTGGGATATATTTAAGGAATGTATAAGAAACAATGAGATTTTGTTTCTTTTTAAATAATTTAAATAATTAGTTGAGAAAAAACAGAGATAATACAAATGTATTTTATGACACAGTTGGGAGGGAAAATGATACTATCCATATTGAGAGAAGAGAGGTGAATGTGGAAAAAATAATACGATAATAAAAATGAGGCAGACAAAAATGAGAAATAGGATTTTGGTAATTATTTCGTACTTTCAACTAATTTAAGATGCAAGTTGATGTGTAACTAAAAGAAGTAAATCTGGTGTTTTATAATTAAACAATGTATGCTACATATTCAATATGACTAGGATTATAGTGGTCTAATTTAATTTAATTATAGCAGAGTTATTAATAGCCAACTTTAATATAGTAATATAATGTAACCTATTATATATATAAACTTATTATACGGATTTTAATTGAATCTATCAGTTTATTCATTTTGGCCAAAGTAACCATTGTATGATTAAGTTTATCTCTTACCTAACTCAAGGCATAAAAACTTTTTTTTTTTTTACAGAAAAGCTTTTATCATGCATACTGGCGCAAAAGTTATTTGATGTTTAGTACATTTATTTTAAATGAGGAAAGAGTATTGTGGTGCACTGGATTACATATTATAGCTTCTCTAGCCATATTCTGGGTAACTTCCACAAGATGAAAGTGGGGAGTCAAGCAAGTAGGGTCTCTGGCCTCAGTGGGAGTTAGTCAGGTTTGCTCTCCCACCAGGTATACAACAAGTCATCTCAGATGCAGGAGCTGGGCGTGTAACAAACATCAAGGGCACAGAGCCTGGAGTAAAGTTGGGACCAGAGCTTTTGCTGACAAGGGAGAGCAGCTGTGCCAGCAGAGGCACATAACCGGAGTGCAAGCAGATCCAGGCTTCCCTGTCCACATGCAGCAAGAAAGATGAGTGCCTTTGGGAAAGTCATTGGCTTTCAGAGGAGGAAACATTGCAAGCATTTATGAGCAGTCCTCTGGAATCTTAACACATGCTGAGTAACAAAGTATCCGAGGTCGACATGAATGAGAAAGCAGTCCAGAGACAGGCATGCTGGTGGGCACAATTTGGAAGGGGTCCTGCAGACTGAGTCAATGGATCCTTAATATTTTTTATCCTTTACTGTAACCTGTTAACTTCCTTAATAGAACTCAAAATAGTAAGCAGTTTTGTTAGTTCTGTGTAGACAATGCAATAGATTATCAAAGCCAGTAGAGACATCAAGGACCACGGGATGGATAGGTGACATCAGCGTGGGATGAGGAGTCACATCTTAGCTCTTAGGAATTGGTCTTAAACTGATGGACAGTTTGATTGTTATTCCATGTTGTCAGGCCAGAAGAGATTGGACATGACGCCTATGTCATTCTGGCAATGATGACATGCAACAAAAGGAAGTATTTTTACTTTTCATAAAAAACCACCCTCTTTGAGTTTCTGAGGTTGGAGAGCTTCAGCTTCAGCTTCAGGTTCATCATTTCACTTCCTTGAAGGATATTTCAGGCATAAATTTGCTAGACCTTTAGAATAGTGGATATTAATAGAAGGGGAAAATTTCAAGTTCCTGAACTTTGACGATAATTAAATGGAACTTCTAATAGCATGTACAAATCTATAAAAAAAGTATAAAAATGAGTATCATGAACCTTAATAATTCTTTCGTGTTGTATCACCACAATCGTGAGATGCAGGTAAGACTTTTAAGATCAGTGTATCTTATTCTTCCAGGCCACATATTTGCTTTTTAATATTGTAAAAAGATCTCTTCTGAAAGCCAAGGTGATGCAGTGGATTAAGCGTTAAACTGTTAAACAAAAGCTGGCCAGTAGCATCCACAAGCTGCTTCCTGTGAGAAAGAGGAGGCAATCTATATCGACTAAGATTTGAAGTCTTAGAAACTGTCAAGAACAGTTCTATGATGCTGAGTTGAGTGACTCACTATGACTCCTAGTCAGCTTGATACTATTGGGAGGTGTTTGTAGCAGACACATCTAATGAAATAGATCCTGTTGCTTACATAAGTGCTGGTTATGGATACAAGTAAAATGAAATCCTTGATAACTTTAATTTTTCTCTGTTTATCATGATATCCAAGTATGAAGATTTTTGTTTTCTTCATGTTGAAGTCTAGTCCACACTGGAAAGTATTGTGATTGCCATGAACTTGATGTCAATTTCATGATGAGGAGTGTAGGGTGGAGTCTAGCTGTCACTCTGGAGACAGCCAATGAGGCCTCTATGTGGGCATGATTTTCTCCTGAGAATTCTGGGTAGTCTGGTGGTATTTTCTAATTGAAGGAGAGAGACTAGACTGAGTTCTGCAAGATGAACCACTGACAAGATGAGATGACAGCATGCTGATTGATACTGATTCCTGGAGACTGAAGGAGCTGGAGGAGAAGCCACATGGGCTTGCCCAGCTGAGACCAGACCTCTGGAGCCAGAGAAGCCACAGAGTGACAGATCCCTGCCAGTGCTGAAATGCTTCTACCCAGCTGTATATACAAGACTCTGCACCCACTGGTCTGTGATTTCCCTGGTATCATTGCACATGCTTTGTAAGTTGGAAGGAGACTTTATAGACTGGTATTGGACTTATGACCTTGGATTAGACTGGGTTGAAATGTCTTCTCAATGTTCCATTCCTTTCCTATATAAACCTTTCCCTTATATCCATGCGTGTGTTTACGAATTTGTTTCTCTAGTCTACCCAGACTAGTACAACTATCATCTTTGATTTTTCTAACCTGATCTTTCAAGTCATCTTCACTTTCAACAACCTATATTTTGCCATCTGCATGCTAAAGATTGCTAATGAGTCTCCAATCCTGAAGCTGTACTCTTCATATAGCTTAGTTTCTTGGATTATTTGCTCAGTATTTATCCTAAAAAATATGTTGAGATGATACAAACATGAATGGATGCAAGGTATCCTTCCTGATTTTAAACCACACTGTATTCCTTCTTTTGTTTAAATGACTCCCTGTTGGACTATGTGTAAGTTTCACAGAAATGCAATGGAGTGTTTTAGAATTTAATTTTTACAAAGGTATCTGTATTTGCTAGCATTCATTGAAATGTTGATTTTTCCATATAGAAAAACTATTTTGCAAGCAATAGGCAGAATGTTTATATTTTAATTTTCTCACTACCATTGAGTTGTTGCTGATTCATAGTATAGGGCAAGGTAGACCTGCCCTCTTCAAGTTTCTGAATTAGTACATGTTCAGGGGAGTAGAAGTTCCATCTTTCTCTCACAGAGTGACTCATAGTTTCAAATTCCCAAACTTGTGGATTGCAGTCCAAAGCATACTATGCCACCAGGGGTCTTAATTTTACAGGATACAGATAATTATAAAGAGAGCTATCCTGCCAATATTTCATGTTATGATATAGTACACAAGCCAAAAGATATTTTGCTTGGAAATTTTAATGCTTCATTCATCTTTAGCATTTTAATAAAATGTATGCACATTAATAATAGGTTTTATCACAAAATTGTTATGTTCGTGCATTATAAGGTAATATTGCCAAATGTGAACTTGTGACTATTAAGTTGCGTAGATTTTCTAAAATTAATGATGGCTAATATATATTTCTATATTGACCTGAGGATTGAGTGTCACATGTTTAAATCTTTGCATGTGCCTTGATGATAGCTTCCACTTTCTTTCAATAATACTTTAAATAAGAAATCTGCTGCTCAAAACGATAGCTAATTCAGCCATGTTCAGTGTATGTGTTTTCTTATATACAGATACTTAGTATGACTGTGTTAACTTCCAGACTTTACAATAATATAAACATATTACTTAATCCCATGTATTTATAAATGTCATATCAGCAATCAAACTGTGCAGATGTTTTATTAAGGCACCTTGTTTTTCCACAACACTGCCCTATAAGAATAAGAGATGGATGTGACCATCTGAGAATATTCAAAGCAATTTAAAACATTGTGAAAAATATTTTTAAGGTTGCTCTTTAAAATATAATGAAAACCTAATAAATAAAAATCAGGTTGGATATACACTAAAATTTTAAAGACATGTTCCATATTCTTATGGATACTAAAAACTTAATTTTACTTTAAGATGTTTAAATTGCCTTGAGATATAGAGAGAACTGTACTAATTCATAGATGCATTCAAATCGATGTAGCTGGAGCATGGCAAGAACTTGGATCCAAATCAAACTTCAATGTACACATTTGAGGGCAATAATAATCTCCAAGAAGGTGTTTATTGGTATCAAGGAAATGTCCTGGATAGTAATGTCCTTGATAAAGAATATTACTCTGGAGTTAGTTTGGTCTCTGTTCTTTGCTTTGTCCATTATACTTTTACAGCACCTGATTTTTTAGTTGATGTTGTTCCAGGGATGTTACTTATAAAATTAAAAATAAATTCTGAGTAAATGTAATCAGTCAGGTATTCCCAAATTTGAATATGAATAGAAAGAAAGGGCACAGCTTAGCCTGAGTGAGTTGTGTCCCTCTGCTTTCTTACAGATCCATTCTGTGTGCTTCTCGTTCCTCTGGGTCTCCGTTCACTTATAACAACATTTGGCACTTGAACAGGAGGTCCAAAGGGACATCTGAAGGACTCACGGAACCAAGGTAGTAAAGTTATATGAATACCACTGTTGTCCTTGGCAAAAGTCAGAGTCATGGGAAATTCTATTTCTATAGGAAAACCATTTATTGAAGTTTTGAGAGCGATTTTAAAGATAGCAGGAGTAAAAATTCCATCACAAACTTTTCAGAAACTTTTTGCTGTTGGTTTCAGCCTAAAAATAAGAATCAATTAAATGCTAAAAGTATGGAAACGGGTGACTTGTGCTTTGAGAAGGGCACATCAAAGAGGTGTGTGTCAGACAGGGTTCTCTTAGAGAAATAAAACCAGGACACTAGTATTCTCTTTATATATTTATATAGATATAAGGATATATATATATAAAATAAGAAATAAACAGTTAACTAATCTATAAAGCAATACAATGGCTTGGTGCAACTCACTTGCATGAGACAGATAGTAGACCAGCAGTCCTTGGAGTCTTGAGGGCCATTGTGTAGTCCTCTGTAGAGCAATTCAGGTTATCCAGTCACAGGCAGCAAGCAGCAAAGCAGGTCACTAACAGTCAGCCAGATGACAGAGTCCAACATTCTCCAGCTCAAGAGATATATATTTCAGGAGGGTGGTGAAACAGAACTTGAAGGAACCTCAACTCACAGCTCCACAGTCCACGATTAGGCATCCCATGGGTAGCGTTGCTTGGAGCTTGAGGCACAGGATGAACAAGGCAGCTATCTGGTCCGAAGATCCAAAAGCAAGAGACCAAGGGAGGAGCTTGACAAGCCTTTTTCTATCTCCGCCCTTCAATTGATCATATGTGTTCATTGGCCATGTTGTCACAACAGACCTACCTATCATCTTTGGCCATGCTCGCTCCACAAGCTTACCTGTAAGAAGGTGAAACCATTGACCATCATGTTTGCGCATTGATATTTTCAGTTGCCAGTGCTATAAAACCATTTCAGTCAGATACTGAAAGTGAAGGAGAAAAACTTGCTTGTGAAAATATTACAAGAGCTGCTGGTGTGGACCCACCCAGCAATCCTATATATGACAAAGTTTATGATAGTTCTGAAGTTGAATCTTCTTCTTCATCAGATGTCTTCTCTGAAAAGGAGAATATGTTTTCCATATTTGAGGAATTAAAGAAGTTGGTTTGCTTAGTAAATGAAATGCTTGAGTTAGTCTGGAAAGGCAGTTTTAGAACTAACAGTCCCTTATTTTGAGGAAAAGCCTCCAGCATATCCCAAGGAGAATAAGGTTATGCTCCAAAATTGCAGGTGAGAGGTTGAAATAAATATGCAAATTAAATGAGACTTCTTTACCCTCTCCCCTGCCCACGACTGCTCTTTTCCTTGTTACTAAAACTGAGGTAGCTGCTGATAGTCAACACCCTAATGGGTGAGTATGGTGTGATAATGAAGGGCATGAGTTAAAGACTTTGAAAACTTCAAAGGAAACTGTACACTCTTAAGGGGTACAGTCACCTTATGTTCAAGGGTTTTTATACTGTTATGTGGCTGACAATATTATGATTCCCTTAGATTGGGATAATTTGGTTACAACATTATTAACTTCTAGCCTGTATATTCAATTTAAAGCTTTGTGGCATGAGGAAGGTTAAAAACAGGCTCAGATTAATACCTGTGGGCAGCCACCATGACCATCTTTTGAACAATTGGCTGTCATTGGTCCTTTTGCTGCTACTGCTCAGCAAGCCATTTTTTCTGGATGATTTTATTGAACAAATTTGTAATCTATGCTTATGTGCTTGGCAAAAAGTAGATGAAAAGGGAGGAACAGAAAAAAACATTTACTAAAATTTTACATGGAGCCAATGAATCTTTTCCTGATTTTTTATCCCATATTTCTACTACTGTAAAATGTACTGGGGATTCCCCTGAATTAAAAACTACCTTTCTTCAGGTGTTATCTGTTGGAACCTGTGCCTCACTCTCACTACTCAGAGTTTAACTCTAAATTAAACTCCCTGTCAGGGAACACAGTAACCTTGATGCAATGTAGCAAAAAGCGACTCCCAGCAAACTTTAAATCCTTTGCTAACACTTAGCTAATGCAATTTTCATAGTTAGTGATATTTTAAGTTTAAATAGAGACAGTAAATTTCAGAACATCAAAGTAAGTTGCAAATAGTCAAAACAAGTGAAGGCTATTTTACAATCTTGCTCAGGTTGCCAAGCAGTACCTGCCACTCATCTTCCTTTAAAAATTAATCCTCAAGGAACAAGCCAGAACCAAATTTGGCAAATGGATATTACTAAAATTGCTTCTTTTGATAAATGTAAATATGATCATCATTATGTAATACTTTTTCTCATTTTTCATGAGCTCCCCCTGCTTCTACCGAATGTGCTGATGCTGTTCTTACTCATTTGTTGGAAGCATTTGCTATTATGTGAATTCCATGTACTATTAAAACAGACAATGGTTCTGCTTATGTTTCTAAAATTTGTTTGGCCTTTTTCCATTTACATGGAATTCAATATTTAACTGGTATTCCAGGAAATAGTAGTACTGGTCAAGCTATTATTTAATGCCAAAAGCAGACTTTGAAAGAGTTGCTTTTAAAACAACATGGGGGATATGGTGATAGACATCCAAGAAGGCAACACTATACAGCTTTATATACTTTATATTTTCTAAACAAGAAGGTGATGTCATATAGCTTTATATACTTTATATGTTTCTTGTTCCACTGTGTTTTTGTTCATTTATAGCAACAAACCAAGAAGAAGAAGAAAGGAAATGCATTGTCATGAAGTAGATATCGACTCATTCCATATTTGAATTACATCAAGTAGAATTGTACAATTGCTACAAAAATCAGTTTTCAAAGTGAATACTTTCTACATGAACTCCTTGACATCATCTACCTTTTACTCCAACACCACCTCTGTACCATTCTCCCCACCGAACCCCTTATTCTATTTGCTGTCCCTAAGTTTCAGCAATCCTGGGTTTCATATACAAAAAACAGGAGAAACATATAATACAATTCCAAGAGGTGGCCTGCAATGACATAACATCTCTGAGGTACACCGTAATATGCAAAACAATGCAAACCAAAAATACAGAAAAAATTGTAAACTAGATCAGGTCCAACCTGCATCATGGGTGGGGGTGGAAGTGGGAGGGAATTAACTGACAAAGTTTTGACTGTTGAAATCAGAATTATGGCTTTGATTTTCTGAACTCATTTCTTCCAAGCAATTTGTTTAGTGATCACTTTCCTCCAACCCCTCAATTTTAGGTAGGGGGAGTTCTCCGACGCCTTATTACCTCTGTGATTCTCCAATTGGATCTTGGGCTTCCACTATCATCCATCACTTACTGCACTTTGGTTGCTCTCAATTTAGACTCTGATAATAATTCCTCCTTTGACTTTGAATTATATGGATTACAATAACTTGGTGACTGATGATGGTGTGCATTTGGATTTAGTTGACATCTCACTTTGATGGCTACTTGTTTGGAGACAAACCTTTGGCACGCTGGACACTATTTGATCTGATAGCTGGGCATCATCGAAATTCTTCACCCTGCTTTGCTACAGGACCTGTATCACCTGTGTTCCCTTCCTGAGGGCAAGTGTTGAGCGGGATCACAATGCAAGAACTAACTGTTCTTAAGTTAGAGCTAAGATTTAGAGCAATCCCCAATTTCATTCCTGGATCTGTGTTTTTTTTCTTTAATATACTGTAACTTGGGAGTTAATATATGTCCTTCCACTCCATAGTTTAATCACATCAAAAAGAATTGTGAAATTGCTTCCATAATCAGTATCCTAACATACTTTTCCTTCCAAGACTCCGTGACACCATCTACCTTTCATACCTCTCATGCTCTTATATCCATCTTCCCCAGAAGCCCGTGTTCTTGATGCTTTCACTATAGACTCAACATCTCTGGGATTCATTTATCCCCCAAACAGAAAAAATCACAGCTTCAAGTCGGTGGACCCTGGTGACTCACCTCTGAGATACACTCTACTATGAACATGCATAAACAAAATAAAACAGAATGTCCATCACTGGATTTTTGGAATAATATGCATCTTGATATAGTCTACAAGGCATCGCTGAAGCCAACCTTTCTTTTTTTCCGCCAATCAACACTATACCTCTCTTGGCACAGCTCTCTTCTGCTTCCTCAGACCCATGCATTTCCAAACTCACCCCTCAGGTCACCAGTGTGTCTTAGGTAGAGTCCAGTGCACCCGTGGAATTCCCAGTGTGGCCTCTGGAGCATGCTTGTATCCCAAAGATCAAGGATTCAGTGTCTAGCATTCCATGGACCTGACCTGGGTTCCCATAAAACTCTCAGTTGCGGTAGGTCAATTCTGCTCTCCTGCTACATACCTCTAAGAATACTTCCCACGTAGTGTCCTGCAAAGTATCCTCAGAACTCCTCTGCCCACCTGGATGTCATCCTTCCCTCTTCTCTCCACAAAAGACATACACGTGTGATCTCCCAAAGTGAACGTTCTCTCTCTCTCTCTCACACTTCTGCGATGCCCCTTCCTTCAGTAAGGTGCAAACCTCTTTGGGGAACCTCACCTCAGATCCCATGGAAACCACTCAGCAGATACTACCGCTTCTGCTTCTCACTCCTACCATTTGATCTCGCTGGCCATAGACCTCCTCCATCTAAGTGACCTCCACTATTCTTACCTGGAGCAGAGGATGTGTATCTCACTGGCACTGGTCAGGCTCTTCACCAGGTTGCTGGGTCCACAGACAGAAGCCTGGATGGCCTGCAAGACTGAACTTGAACTTGCGCGCTTTCTGCTGCTTATTCTTACCACATGGACTCATACAGTACTTCTTCTTTTGGTCTAGACTAACTTTATTCAGTGTAATGTCTTCCAGATCCCTCCATGAGTTGAGTTGTTTCAAAATTTCATCGCTGTTTTCCTGAGTTGTGTATATAACCTGATGTGTACCAGATTATTTTCATCCACTCTCCTCTTTTAATAAATCATTTTACTGAGGGATCTTACAGCTCTTACACTAATCCAAACATTAAAACATCATTTGTTATCAAGCATATTTATACATATGTTGCCATAATTATTTTCAGAACATTTTCTGTTTAAACCCTTTGTATCAAGGGTTTTTTTCCTTCCCTCTCCCACCATCCCACCTTCATGATCTATGTATAAATTAGTATTATTTTTATGTCTTACACCATCCACTATCTCCCTTCACCCATGTTTCTCTTGCTTTTCTTCCTGCTTGGGTGAGGGATGTGGGTTTTTATGTGTCAAGTATTGTGATCTGTTTCCCTTTTCTCTCCATCCTACCCCCAACTTCCTCCTACCCTCATATTGCTACTCCCGTTTTTGTTCCTGAGGGTTTTATCTGCTCTGGTTTTCTGGTTTATCTGTATTAGTGTACATGCTCCATTCTAGCAGGATTTGTAATGTAGGACAGGGTTTATGATAGTGGGAAGGGCAGCATTAAAGAACTAGAGGAATGTGTGTGCTTTGTCCACGCTATACTGCACCCTAGATGGCTCCTCCCACCCTTGTGACCCTTCTCTGTGGGGATGTCCAATTATCTACAGATGGGTTCTGGAGCTCCACTCTGACCATGTCATTTGCATTGATATGATTGCTAGTTTGTGGTCTTCCTGATCCCATCTTCACCTCATGATCACATACCTCATGATCCTGTCTACACCTCGTGATCATGTAAGCTTTGTTGCTTCCCTGCTAGATGGCCAGTTGTTTGACTTCAAGCCTTTAAGATCCCAGGCACTATAATTTCTGATATCTGGGCACCATCAGATTTCTTCACATTTTCTTATGCAACCATTTTATTTTCAGTGAATGTGTTGGGAAATGAGCATCACAGGATGTCTAGTTATTAGAATAAAGTGTTCTTGCATTAAAGGAGGACTTGAGTAAATGCCCAATGCCTGTCTGCTACCTTGATACTTAACATATAAATACATGTACAAAGACCTATATCCCTAGCATTATACATTAATATGTTTACAGATATACATGCCTATATTTATACATCTTCAGATGTATTTCCCTGCTACTTTTTTCTTCTATTTCCTTTACTACCCTCTTGTTCCATTATCATGTTTGACCTTTATTTGACTCTCAGTAATTCCTGTAGGCTACATTGGATTTGATCATATACAACCAGGCATTTTATATCACTGATTTTAGAATTCTTATTTTTTCCTTGTCCCTGGGTTTAGCCACTTTTCTATTTATGGGGAGTTAGACTCTTTGGAGCTTCTTGCTATTGTTGACTCTAGTGTGATAAATATGCAGAAGTAAATGTCTGTTTCTTATTTCTTTGGGGTATATGTCCAGTAATGGTATTGCTGAATCATTTGGTAGTTCAATTAACATCTGTTTTAGGTATTGCCATATCACCTCCCACAGTTACTGTATTTACAAGTCTGATAGCAGTGACTAAGAGTTACTATCTTACTGAACTCTCTCCAACATTTGCTGTTCTCAGAGTTTTGTTTGCTTGCTTATTTTTAAATTGGGCTACAGTTATGGGCATTAGATGGTATCTTAAGTGGCTTTGATTTGCATTTCCCAGATGGCTAGTGACTAGGAGCATTTCCCCATGCTTTAATTAGTCATTTGAGTGTCATATTTTGTGAATCATCTGGTCAGATCCTTTGCCCACCTTTTTAGAGGACCATTAATTTTTTATGGCCTGCAAATACTGTAATTTTAGTAATTAGTCTTTATGTCATTCTTAATATCTTTTCCCAGTCTGTGGGCTTTCTTTTTACTTTTTTAAAGAATTCTTTTTGTGTACACGTGTCTTCTTTTTAATAGGTCCCACTCATCTACTTTATTGTCCACAGGGCATATTTCCTTTGTTATTTCTGAGAGTCCATGCATTTCCCTGTACTAGGGCTCTTAGATTAGTTCCACTTTTCTCATTAATAATTTTGACAGCTTTAAATTTCACATTTAGGCCTTTTCTCCACATTGAGTTTGTTCATTTGCATGTATGCAATACTTTTTGTCTACCTTTATTTTTAACTTATCATAGTGAGCTATATTGCTTTTTGATTCAGAATAGTGAATTTCAGCTGACCAACATTTCACCTCACTAACTCCTCGAATATACATTTTTATGTGTCCCATTTCATTTTTAATGATTTCCAATATTAGTACATCATACAGTCTAAGTTCCAATTATTAATAGATCTTACAACTTTTTTTTCTCATTTTGAGTCATGCCTCATGAGAAAATCCTGAAGACTTTATTCTTGCATGCTTTATTCATGTTGTCATAATGGCTAACTCTACTTTCAAAATGTAGGTTTTGAGTGCCTTCTGATCTCAGAAGCTCATCTTCTGGAACTACCTCTGGCAATGTTTTGCTACTGTTCACTAGGTTTTCTGTAATTGACAATATTTCCATGCTGTTCACATCTTTGTCAGTAGAAGATTTCTCTGCAGTAGTCAGCCTACATCTGTAGCCTGTTCTTAGTCCAGAATCTCCGCTGAATCCTGCTCACTTTGGGTGATGATACTAGTATTTGGAAAAAGCAGTAGCATAACTGCTTTCAGCAATTTAGTAATTCACAAGCCATCACAGTATGACAAATGTGCAGACATGTGATAGACTGTCATCTATTAAAAGCTCTATTAAAAATCCCTCCTCTGGTCTTGGAATTTATTGTTCAAAATCTTTGGATTACTAAGATTGGTATGCATTTCGCTTATAGCCTTAGCTTAGAGTTCACTTAGATAGCTGTTTGTTTTAAGACCTGCCTTTAAGACCTCATATGCTATTCTTACTAATTGTTGGGCACCATCTAATTTATTCATATATTGCTATAACATGCATGTCTTCAGTGATCTCTTCAGGAGGACAAATATTGAAAAGCACCATGTTGTAAGAATGACTTGTTCTTATATTAGGGCTTAAGGTTAAGTGTGAGCTCAAAGTCCAAGCATCTATGTATGGTTTATATGTGCCTCTCATTCACTTATGAGACATCATTGGGAACATCACAAATAATCTGCATAGGACATATAGTATTTATATTAATAATATGTCATTATTCAATGGTTACAATATTTAAAATACTGTTGCGATAAGGAAAATATGCACATATAAGACAGTACTCTACACTAACATACATAAATTGTTGATCTGTATAGATTAGAAACTTAAGTGACTAGACATTATTTACCAATAAAGGTAAATAATAAAGGTTTGAGTTAGGAAAACAATAACAATCATTCACCAAAGTAGAACTGTGCATTATGGATTAAGACATCACCAAAAAGCAAACAAGAGTATAAAATAGCTAACATGGTAATCTTAAAATTCCAATTCTTTGGAAACTTCAAAGCACTAAATTTGAACCAAATGAGTTCAAATTTCACAACCTTGGGATAATAGTCATCAGCTTCAGGTTCCCCTGGGACCTTTAAGACATAAATTCAATGGAATATTTTAGTTCCCTTAATCTGCTACAGGTGGATTTAAGGTAAAGTCCAGTTCCTTTAGTGGGTTTTCCAAGTGGACTTTTCGCTTGTGGTCTAGGAACGATGCTGTGCTCCTTTTTTAAAAAAAAGGCCAAAGTCTGAAGTCTCAGTTGTCCACAACAGACATGGGCTACTAAGGACTGGATAGAGTGTCAATTAAATTTCCCTGACTAGGAACATAGTACAGCTTCTCATTGTATATAGAAGTATATATTAGTCATGTTAAGCACCCTCCCCAATGGCAATCTCCTGGTTTACTTAGCGACCAAAGTGAAATTCCTTTCTCTGAACAGAAATGACTGTTTTTTGAACTTGAATTATATTAAGGTTCAGGAACACTCTGGTACCCATGTCCATTACTTTAGCATGACTGTGTAACAATATTATATGACAGCAAATGTTTGATCTTCTCCCTCTCCTCTCAACATAGGCCCAGAAAATAGGAGGCCTCACCTGATGAATGGTTTCTAAAATGTGCAAGTAAGGGAGTTGTATATGGAGCATAAGCATTAGGCAGGCATACCACCTGATGGCTTGAGAGAGCGGATTAGGTTACATGACTTGAGAACAGATGCCTGTCCCTCTCTTGGTGTTTATCTCTGTAGTCGTGGCCTCACACAACAGTGGTTCTCAACCTTCCCTATGCTGCAAGCCTTTAATATAGCTCTTCATGCTATGGTGACCCTTCACCATAAAATTATTTTCTTTGCTACCTCATAACTTTAATTTTACTACTTTTATGAACTGGGAGATTCCTGTGGAAGGGTGATTTGATATCCAAAGGGTTCACAAGCCACAGGTTGAAAACCACTATCATGCAATATGCGTCCTTTTGTGGTTGACTAACATCATTCAGCATAATGATATCCAGGTCTATTCATATCATGAACTTCTTTGTGGTCGCATCCTGTTTTTATAGAGGTCCACACTATTCTATGGGGCATGCTTACCACTGGACTGTTGCTTGTTCTCTGCTTTTGTGAACTGTGCTCTACTGGTGCTGAGTCTCTTTATTTTTTGGAGTATATATCCAGCAAGACCTTTCTGAGCCGCATGGTGTTTTCATTTCGCGTGGTTTTAGAGAGCACCATATCACTTCCCATAATGATTTTCTGTATTTACAAACCCACCAGCAAATATGAGATTCTAACACTTTGCCTCGTCTTCAGCATTTTCTTGCATCCTATTTTTCTGAATTGGACACTATTGCTGTTGGCATAAAATGATATTTCACTGTTGTTTTGATCCGGATCTCCCAGATTGCTAGCAATAATGAGCATTTTCATACATTAATTAGCCATTTGAAGGTTATTTTTGGTAAACTTTATGTCCATGTTTTTTGCTCACTCTTTAATTATAATATTGGTGTGTGTTTCTTATTGGATTCTTGTCCAATTCTATAGATTTTAAAAATTTGTTCTTTGTCCATTCTGTTACTGCTATTCGCCCCTCACCCAACCCCCAGTTTATGCACTCTCTTTTTACGCTTTTGTTGAAGTCTTTAGATTTCATATCTACTATTTGTAGTAGTGACTAGCTTTGTTTCTAGTCTTATATTTGTGTGCTTATTTTATTATATGTCATTGTATGTGTATAATCTGCATGAGAACACCTGAGCTTATCCCTATTTTCTCATGATCATCCTTTTAGTTCTTGAATTTACATTTCTATCTCTGAAGCATCTTAAGTGCATTGTTAACTCTTTTCCAATTTAATGTTATTTTGTCTTTTTTTTTTTTTGAAAATTCGTTGCCTGTAGGGGAATGGAGTTATTCTCGGGTGTTTTTTTTTTTTTTTTGTGTGTGTGTGCATAACTTTGTATATATATCATAATACTGAGCTGTTCTGACTACTGTGACTCTATAGTAGGTTTGAGGTTAGGTAGTGAAAATCCTTTGTTCTTCTCTGTTCTTCTTCTTAAGTAGTTCTTTGCTTATCGAGGTCTTTTTGCTCTCCACATAATATTGGCAAATTAAGTTGCATACAGAAGCAGCTCTTGCCATGGGTCATTTGTGAAGGAGAGTCAGTAATGGCCACCAGCAGTTACTGATCTTCCGGTGAATGGGAGTGCGGCCTCTGCCCTTGGCTCCTTCTGTTCAAATGAAATCCAACTTAGTCAAACATTGTTGTACTTACCTTTTAAGTTTGTGTTTTGCTTTCTAGATTTCCGGTGCACAGGGCTTTCTTCGCTCTTATTGGTATTTCTCTGGTAGTTATTAAAAATATCTTCCTATTCATGTTAACTAATGCCCATGTTCCCAGAAGCTTTATTTAGCTTTTTTGGGGAAAATTTTATTATTTATTTATTTCATCATGTATTTGGTTTCATAGCAGAGAACATTTTGCATAAAATCTGGTTAGGATGTGCTGTTGAGTCCATGTCTGCCCCCAATTTGGCATCAATAAGGGGAAGATGAATCCAACCATACACCGGCCTAAGAGAAATTCCCACAAGGCAGAAATCCAACATGCCTCCAAATTTCAATTTTTTTTATTCAATCCCAAACAGGAAGGGAGTCCAAAAGTTAGATTTCCAGATAATATTTATGAAGTCAAATCATGCATACAACCATAGTATGTATTATTTAAAATAATAATAAATGAAAAAGAATATATTAACATCCACTAATGTAAATGTAATAGGTTATTGTTTTATTTGTTGTATTTTATTGAGAATTACATGCTCCATTAATATTGTTATAATACATGGTAGACTCCAGTTTAAGGGCTCAATATGGTCATTACATTGGTTATGCACTCCAGATGTATCCCCACAACACATACTGAGGTCAATCTCTAACAACAAAAGGAGCCTCTCTACCATAGAGCTGAATCCAACTCAAAGCTACCCTATATGGTATACTGGTCTGCAAACCACAAGGTTAGCAGTTCAAAACCACCAGCTGCTCCTTGTATGAGCGACAAAGTGTTCTGTTCCCATAATGAGTTATAGTTTCTGAAACCCACAGGGGCAGTTCTCCTCTATCCTATGGGATCACCATGAGGACATTCTCCTATCAATAGAGAACATTGGGGGGAAGAGAAACCAGGAATTTCCTCATTGTTTCAGAGTTCCAAACAAGAAAGCAGGTTCTAATGCCTAATCTGCCTATCTATAAAGCTACATATAGCAATCACAATCAAGTTAACATTAAGAAAGACAATAGGGTCCCTGGTGGTGTGGTGGGCTACCCACTGAGCTGTTAGCCATAAAGTCAGTTGTTGGCACCCACCAGTCACTCTGGCAGAAAGATGAGGCTGTCTCTGGGTATTCTCAATAAGGTTTAAAGTATAAGAAGCTCAATGGGTAATTTGTACATCATCTTCTTTTATGGAAATGAGTTAATTTGTACTTTAATCTGTTATTCATTTAAAATTGTCATGATGTGGTGACTATGAATTTATAGATCCTTTAAATTATAATCAAACAAGGAGAAAATATCAAAATCTTCAGCAATTTTCTCAATCACACATTCTCAATTACTCTCTGGGTGATACTTTTAAATCTACCATTCTGTCATTGTCATCCGTTATTTTCTTGTATGCTGCGAATATGCTAGAAACTATGCCACCTGTACTGGAAAAATCAGCAGGGTGCCAACTGTAGATAAGCTATAGTAGGACTTGCACACTAATACATAGTATGAAGAAAGATTGAAGGTTACTGTCGAAAAGAAGGAGAAAAAAACTGTGTGAATCTGAAGATATTTTCCTATAGAGGACTGGAAGATGAACTCCCTAGATTGGGAGATATGCAAAAATAATGTTTTTACACAAATCGATTGAAGATTGTGCAGACCTTGGGGTATTGCAACATTTTGTAGGAACTGTCTCTTAAGGTAACTAAAAGAGCAACCTTTACGATCTTATTGTTGTTGTGGTTAGGTGCCACTGAATCAGCTCTGACCCACAGCAACACTGGACAACAGACAGAAGCTCTTCCCAGTCCTGAATCATCCTCACAATCTCCCCTATGCCGGAGCCCATCGATGCAACCACGGTGTCAGTCCATCTCATGGAAGGCCTTTTCCTTTCCCATTGCATGCCTTCTTTGCCAAATGTCTCAGTCCAGGTAGACTAGAGGAACAAATTTCATAGACATGCATATGGCTGTAAGGAAAGGGTTTATGTACAAAAGGAATGGGACACTGAGAAATCATCCCAACCCAGCCCAGCTGAAAGTCACAAGTCTGACATCAGCCCACATGCCCGATACCAGTCTATAATGTCTTCTGATTCAGAAGTCACAGGTCAGTGGGTGCAGAATCCTGGTGCTGGCAGGCATCTCTCCCCATGGCTCCTTGCTTCCAGGGCTCAGAGTCCATCAACAGCATCCCATGGTGGCAGAAGCAACTCATTGCTGACAGGGGTCTCCCCATGGCCTCTCCAGCTTCAGAGGTCTAGCTCCATCAGGGCAAGCCGTATGACTTCTCCGGCTCCTCAGACACTGCCATCTTGTCGTTTCCATGATTCATTGTCTCCGAGACTAACTCCCTAAAACTGGGGATTTAGCTTCTCATCTTCATGAGGGAAATATCGCGAGATTTCCCAGATTTATCAGGAGAAAGCCAGGCCCACCCAGAGGCCTCATTGGCTACTCAATGGCTATCTCCATTAATAGGCTAGACTCCAGTTCTACATCTCAATCATGATATTAACATAAGCACATGACCACCACACCAAATATGGGATTGGTCTCTCGTGACAATATGTCCAAATTATGGAAGTTGAAGTTGTGCCATCCTTGCCTTTAAGGGACTCCCTGGTTTTATTTCTTCCAATACAGCTTGGTGTGTGCTTTTGGCAGTTGATGGCACTTTAGATATTCTTCACAACGCCACAATTCGAAAGCACTTATCCAGGTATGGTCTTCCTTATTGAAGGTCCAACTTTCACATGCATATGATGCAATGGGGAACATCATGACTTGCACTGGGAACACCCTGTTTGCCCTCCAAGAAACATCCATGCTTTTTAATACCTTAACGATTTTTTGTGCAGCAAATTTATCTATTGCAGTATGTTTTTTGATCTCTTGATTTTTGCTTCCATTAGCATTGATTGTGAAGCCAAAGAAGACAAACACCTTGACAGCCTCAACATTTCCTCCATCTATCATGATGTTGACTGTGTGTCCAGAGGTGAGGATTTGGGTTTTCTTGACATTGAGCTGCAATCCATCTTGAACTCTGCAATCCTTGATCCTCATCAGCAGGTACCTTAATTTTTCCTCACTTTTAGCAAGCAATGCTGTGTCATTTGCATACTGTAGGATGTTAATAAGTCTTCTTCCGATCCTGATGTGACATTCAGCATAAAGATTGAATAAATATGGTGGGAGGATACATTCTTGATTGACGTCTTTCCTGCTTTCAAAATATGCAGCATTTTCTTGTTCTATTCACACAACGGTCTCTTTATCCATGTATAAATATGTCATAGGCAAAATGAAATGTTTTGGAGTTCCATTCTCAAGGTTATCCACAGTTTTTTATGGTCCACCGGTATTAATGAAAGACAAATAAACATCTTCTTTTTATTCTCTGCTTTGAGACAAGATCCATCTAGCATTAACAATGCCGCCTGTTCTACCTCCTCTTTGGAATCTGGTCAAAACGTCTGGCCTTTGTCTGTCAATGTGCTGCTGCAACCATGTGGTATGCCCTTGCTTAAATAGTACTTTGTGCATATCAATGACATCATTCCATAATTTAAGCATTCTGTTGGGTCACCTTTCTTTGGATGTGTGCAAATATGGATTTCTTCCAGACAGTTGGCCAATTAGCTGTCTTCAAATCTCCCACCATACATAAGGGAGTGCTTTCAATACTTCTTCAACTTTCTGAAATATTTTGATGAGTGTTCTATCAGGTCCTGGAGATTTTTTTTTTTAAGATACAACTTTTAAGATACACATGATAAAATGATTAATGAAATATAATCTTGCTTTCATATAATAACATAAAATAATATAATGCTAATAATGTAAAAAATGAAGTGAATTTGTAGGCCATAGTACATTAAAAGTGTGATTATTACTATGACAATAGTATAAATTTTAAAAATAGCACAGGGGAATAAAGTTCTCTCTGCCAGAGGGTGTGGGGTGGGAAACAAAGCAAGAGAATGTTTGCTAAAATGTATGGATTGAAGAATAAAAAGTAATCCAAGTAGGTAAGAAAAAGAACCATATAGAGGAACCAATCACCAAGATATCACAAGAGAATATGAAGGACATACTTACATTTGACCTAATGGCATGAAGAAGGAACCAGGACTGTATTAACCAACTTACTAATTGCAACATCATTTGTAATAAATTTCATAGGACTTCAAATCAAAATTACTTTTGATATTATTTATTGACTTCCTGCATTTTATTAAATATTGGTCTGATAAGTAAATTTTTGTACACTTGCTTAACCACCTTGGAATAGTTTGACTCCAGGGCAGCAGCTTATGACTACATGGTTGTGAATATTTGTTCTACTATTTTTAACTTCAAGCAGAGGTATAAGAAAGAATCCATATGCTGAGCCCCAGTGGCCTAAGTGGTTGATTGTGGGACGGCAGGCTATGGGCTTGGCTGTTCAAATCCAGCAGTGGCTCTCAGGAGCGGTGCTGGGAGCTCCCACGACCAACAGAGGGCAGTGATGCCCCCCAAAATACATAAAAAAAGAAAGAACCCATAAAAATAGTCATGATAGTAACTAATGTGTTTATTTCGAGAGGAATATAAAATATTATAAAGTTCAAATTTCTTTTGAAGGACTTTGAGTACTGCAGAATGCTACTGACTTGAATATAAATCCATGTTTGATTTACAGTTCTCTAAATATGAAACATCGTGACTGAAGGATTTAACTAGTGATTTCAATGAAACTAATAGTACATCAGAATGAATATACTTGATTTTTAAAATAAAAGCTACTTTTTAATTTTTCCCTATAGTTTTGAAAATTCTAATTTAGCTTTCCTCTCTTCCTTGTTATGCTGCTGGCAATATATTTACCCCCTTAAAAATCCTCAACCATTTCCCTGAAGGGGATGGAGTCAGTGGACTGAACAGGATTAGCATCAAAAGTCACCACTGCTTTCCCAAGCAGAGTTTAAAAATAGGATCATTGAATAATAAGGGATTTAAGTATCAACTGGACAGGGGGTGGAAAGAAATTATTTGGACTTAGACCAACAGAGATTAGAGTATGATTAGAGGCTACCATGTCCTTTATATCAGATTAAGAGACTTGAAAGTGGAGACTTGCAGGAAAAAAGTCAGTCATAAATTTTACACTTGCTTCCCTAAATCAATCAAAGAGAGATTGCTCTTTCCTTATATATTTCTGAGTCTGAGAATACTGACTAAAGTGAACACAAAAAGGTAAAGGTCTCAGTGCAGCAGTGTAGGATTTAATGAAAATTACCTTTGGGAAATAGTCAATATAAGAATCAGGGAACCAAGACAGATAACCAATAATAATAACATTTGTATAGATCTTTTATCTTAAAAGATCCCAAAACAATTTCCAAAGAAGAAAATGTATCATACTCAGCTGAAATCAACCTACCCCATGGTATGAGGCATTTATATTTAATATAGCATTCTTGGCAAAGACAAACAGGAGAGGAATTTTTTTCCTTCTGTATAAGATTAGTTTATCTGTTTAGTTTACCCTTGGGTGAAGGAGTCCCTCTTTGACTAAGGTGTTTTATTCTTAAAAAGAAAGTCCATGTAAAATCACTTTTTAAATGTTTGCCAATCAAACTGATGCACATATTTATCTTTGTCATCAATAGAATTTGTTAAGAAGGCAATTTGTGGTGGGATGGAATCAGGGAACATGGACTATCTGAGTAACAGGCATGGAGGGAGGAAAGAAAATTGTTTTTGAAATGCTAAACAATTTAATGACAGACTGATAGCCTTGAAAGATATAAACTGAAAATGTAGTTTTTGCAACATACTATATGTTTAGCCCTCTGTGAATGTAATAATTTTATTATAAAAGAGAACCTATCCAGATTCTATTTGAACACTATGATATGAAGGATCCTTGTACTTTTTAAAACTATCCATCAAGCTCAACTGATATTGGAAAATATTTTCTTCTACCTAAAATGCCACTTATTCTGAAATCTGTGGAAAATTTCAGAGCTGCAGATGGAATATGAACATTTTCCTTTGGTTAAAAATGCTGATGCAGTAAGATGTGTAACACTAATGATAACTTTGTCTGTTAAAGTAAAAGCAATGAAATTTATTGAAAGTCAAGAGACAGCTCAGGCAAAAAGAGATTGAATTCCAAAGTAAAACCCAGCACATCAAAATAGCAAAACTGCAAAGATATTTTATGAGGAGAGGACAGAGTGCCTGAAGTACATTACTTGATTGGTAGTTAAAGTTTTAGATAATCTCAGGGTGGGACTACCAACAGTGAGAGCATTCAAGGGAGTTGATTTAAAGTATGCATGCTTCTTCCTCCGACTGATGACAGTTTTAACTGAAAGGGTAATTTTAAATAGATTAGTCTCTGAGTAATGACATCATACTTACTAGACAGTGTTTCTTTAGCAACAAACTATTCAAGCAGAACATTTCCTGTGTATATTTGAATTGGAAATATTGATAAAGGTTAGCATTATATCTTCTTAATTTTATCACAGATGAAAAGAAATTTACTTAACTGCATGACTAAGTCCACAAAGAAGTTGGCTGCTCCAGCAAGAACACAGAATGAACAAAAGGGAATTGAACCCACCCAGAAAGACATGCATTTCAGATGTTACCATGCACTTATGTCAAAAGAAATTTCTTGATCAGTTCATTCATAATTATTCTGAAATTGTGTCCATAGACTTTAAGCAGGTAATCTGCTTGGCTTCTTATTTAGCATGGAACAGCAGACATGGTCATCTTATTATAACTTTAGTCCCTTGCTTATACAATGAGTGGGCTTTGGTCTATCTGAAATATACATACTTTCAGTGTAGATAATGGTCTCATAAGCATTATATTTGCCTTTTGGATAATAACAAATTTGCAAAAAAATTCCTATACAGCTAATTGTTACTAATTTTTTTTATTATGAGTTTCATCAGTTGAGTTACCATTAAAGACTCATCACATAATCATACACCAACCAGCTGGCAGATGCAAAAAGGTGAATCAGACATGAGAATCACATGGTGCTAACTGATTTGAGGGATGTTTCCTAAGGTCTTGTTCCATCTATATAAAAGGACTTAGTAAAACACTCTAGGAAAAATTAGATATCATGCATAGTCTGCCTCATTAGCTAAAATAACATTAAGGGCAGCTCTATTGTCCAAGACAATTTAATTATGTGAGTTCAAGTAATTATGTTGAGCTTCTATACTACTATAAAGCTTATTTATTATATATTTTACCCTACTAGTACATAAATTTCAATAGATTTTCTGTTTTACAAACATCATCCAAAATTAGAAAGCCTCAAAGAAATACCCAAAACAGTAAGAGCATAAAAGAAACAATAGCAAAAATGAAATATGTTCCTTAATTCTTGGGACAAGTTAAAGCAGAAAGACAGTTAGAATATGGAAAACAAGAAGCTAGTTAAGAATTTCTATCATGGTACACAAGCTAAGTCACCCTTAGCTCTGTGTCTGCTGGCCAATGCCAACCAGAGTGACTCTGTAGCACCAACGGAAGCGGCCATGGAGATTCTGCGACTGTCATTCTTGATTTTCTCTTGAAAAGCTTTTTATTGGGAGGCAATACAGAAATCATATCATTCCATAGTTCAAGCATATCAAATGCTATTTGTACAATTGCTACCACAATCAGTTTCAAAACATTATATTTTTTCTTGATTTACTTAATGTCGTCGTTACCGCCATCACCACCTTTCCCTACTGTATTTTCCCAGAAAACTTACTCTACCTGCTGTCTCAATAGGTTCATCAATGCTGGGTTTCATATACCAAAAACAAACAAACAAACAACCCTGAAAAGATATATAGCAAAATTTTAAGAAGGCTAGACCCAATGACAATATATGTCAGAGCTAAATTCCAATATGAAGAAAAAGACTAAGAGGAACAAAATAAAACACATAAAGTATTGAAAACTGTATCAGGCTCCATGTGTATGGGAAGAATCAACTGACAAGGTTCTACTGTTCATGTCAGCTTTATCATTTTGATCCCCAAGAGTTTTCCCTATAATGTATTCTGTTTTGTAACCACTTTGTTCCCTCACTTTCACTATGTATACAGAGAAATCACCAGAGACTTAATTCACTAATGTCTCTTGGGCTCCCATTGCAAGCCATAGACTTTTGCAGACCAGTATCTCACTATTTGGGCTCTGATACATTTTCCTCTTTCGACTTTGGATTATATGATTTGCATTCCTTTGGTCACGGATTTTGGAGTGCTTCATCCATGTGGACTGAGTTGACAACTGTGGCAGTTATATAATCAACTTTCAACTTAAGTGAAGGGGTGAGGCTTCTGTGTGTGCATGACCTTCTCATGAGGATACTGGGAACTCCAGTGTTCCTCCTTGGGGGTGGGATAAACACTCCCTGTGAGACATTCTTGTGACAAGCCACATGAAGCTACACTGATGGAGCCAGCATTCTGGAGCTGGAGACCCACTATAATGTTGAGATACTTCCACTACCACAAGACTTTCCACCAACTGGCCTATGAACTTCCTGTAATCAGCATCATTGCATGTGTTGCATGAGTCTGAGAAGGAATTTATAGACTGATATCAGACTTATGAGCTAATATCGAACTTATGGACTTAATCTGGACTGGGACGGTCTGTTTCCTTAATACACAATTGTTCATTATGCAAAGTTCTTTCTTATACACATTATGAATGTCTAAGATTTTGTTTCTCTAGAAAACCAAAACTAACAGCATCTCAGCTATTTGACTGCTTGTTTGAAAACAAGTCTTTAAGACCCAAGATGTTATTTTATCGGCTAGCCAGCCATCATCTAACTTCTTCACCAAGCTATAGCACGCATAGCTTCTGTGTCCCCTTCGTGAGGGCTAATATTAAACAGGGTCATGATGTATTAACTAACTAATTATTCTTAAATAGAAGCTAGGGTTCAGTGTGAGCCCCAGCCCCATTCCTAGAGCTATGTCTTCTTCTTCTTTTTTTAAATCTGCCTTTGGAACCCTTTAGAGCAGTGGTTCTGTGCCTTCCTAATGCCGTGACCCTTTAATACAGCTCCTCATATTGTGGCGACCTCTAGCCATAAAACTATTTTCTTTTACCAGCTCCCCATATTTCCCTTCCCTCCTCCTCCTCCAAGAACGCTTAATAATTTATAAATTGATATTACATTTTTGTATGTACACTGTTCAATGTGTCTAGTCACTCGCTTCCCTGTTGTCCATACTCCAGAGAGGAGGTTATATGTACATCCTGAAATTGGTTCCCCCTTTCTATTCCACCCTCCATCCATCCTCCCAGCATCACCACTCCCACCTCTAGTCCTGAGGTATCATCTATCCTAAATTCCCCATGTTTCCAACTTCAGTGTATATCCCCTGATCGAGCTGAATTTGTCTGGTAGAATTGGGACTATGATAGTGGGTAGGAGGAAGTATTTGAGGAAAGCATAGAGGAAAGTTGCATGTTTCATTGTTACTACACTGTACCTTTCCTAGCTCATCTCTCTAAAACCCCTCTGTAAGAGGTTGTTGCTTCACCTGTTGATGGACTTTGGGTCCCCAATCTGCACTCCCCCTCATTTGTAAAGATAAAATTTTTAGTTCTTTGATTCCTGATAACAGATCCCTTGGACACCTCATCATCACACTTGGTAGACTTCTTCCATGTGGGATTTGTTGCTTCTGAGCTGGCTGGCTGCATGTTTACTCAAGCCTTTAAGACCCCAGACACTATATCTTTTGATAGCCAGGCACCATCAGCTTTCTTCACCATATTTGTTTATGCACACATTTGTCATCAGCAATAATGTCAGGAAAGAGAGCATGCAATGTTATGATTTATAGTTCTTGAAGACTGATGGCCTTTGACACCTCGTGACCCCACAAGCTGGTGTGCTTCTTCTATGTGGGCTTTGTTGCTTCTGGGCTAGATGACTGCTTGCTTGTTTTCAGACCCCAGATGCTACATTTTTTGATAGCCGGGCACCATCAGCTTTCTTCACCATCTTTGCTTATGCACACATTTGTCCTCAGTGATCATGTCGGGATGGTGAGCATCAAGGAGTGTCCATTTAATAGAACAAAATGTTCTTGCACTGAGGAAGCACTTGAGTCAAAGTTCAAGTCCCATCTGCTATCCTAATACTAACCCTATAAATATATGCACATTGATCTATTTCCCCATTGTCATATATAAATATATTCACCTATATACATGCATATATTTAGACCTCTGTAAATGCCCTTGACTCCTCAGTTATTTCCTCTATTTCCTTTTACTTTTCTCTTGTCCCACCATCATGCTCAACCTCCTTTGGGGTTTCAATATTTTCTCTCTGTTACATTACTCTTGGCCAATCCCCATCGGACCTCTCATACCCACCTCATCTTACTCACACTATGTAACCAATTTTTTTTAATTGCTGGCATTAGCCCAATGTGCAACCCACTCCACCACCAAGACTCCTGTGGCATACAAATTAGGGATTATGACCAATACAAGAAAAGTAATAAAATTGCTGTCAATAAACAAGAAGGTATTTTATAAAATAGGACAAAATTATACAAACATTTGAGCAACAGCATGAACTCCTGTTAAACAAGAAAAACCTTAAAAATTGTGGTGAGGGCAAAGCAAAGTCTTCCAATTTCAAGTAGTTGAACATTAATACTTCTGCAATCTTTTTTGATAATTACATTTTAGTTTGAACTCTTCATTGGGTTGAATTATCCAAGTTAGAGGAATGGTTTTCCTTAACAAAATATGCTATTTATTGCATAGAAATTAGAACACAAGGGTCAAAGATTTAGCTTGAAAAACGACATCTCTCTGTAGTCATTCAGCATCAGGTTTTGGGACTCATGAGTGGAATCATTTTAAAGCATCCTGAATATTTTGCATTAAAACATTTGTTGTTTCTTGGAAGATGTAGAGCTAGCATGCTCCTTAGAAACAAGAGTGGACAGACTTGTCATATTTACTTTGGACATGTAGTCCAAAAAGCCCAGGCCCGGAAAAAGGACATCAAGCTTGGTGAAGTGAGCAGTGACAAAGAAAAAGACACTCTAAGAGGCTGTAACAATGAGCACACACCTAAGAACAACTGTGACGATGGCTGCAGACTAAGCAGTGTTCTCATCTGTAGAAGGTAATGTAGTTATGAGCAGAAACCCACTCAAGAGTACCTAACAACTTCAAAGAGGGACACTAAAATTTTTGGAAAATTTGTCATTATCTTTAGTTGTATTTTCCACAATTTTTAAAAAGCTGCTAGCTAAATATCAACATAATGTTTCCTTAGTGACACAAAAATTAAGAAAAAATTTAAGATAAAAATTTAGTATTAACTTAAGTAGTAAGTTACCTTAACATTTTGGAAATTATTCTAAGAATATATGTTGTTAAATTTGATTTTGAAATAAAGTTTTTATTTTTTTTAATTAATTTTTTTTTTAAGGCATCACTGCCCTCAGGTGGTGGGAGCAGGAGGCCCAGCCTTTGCTCCTGGGAGCCGGAATTGAACCTCCATCCCAGTGGGCCGCAGTCCCGCGCACAACCACTACGCCACCGGGGCTCAGCGAAATAAGGTTTATAAAAATAAAGAAAACAGGCCTGAAGAAAGGATTGACTAAAATGTGGGAAAAAATAAAGAATGATCAATCCTTACTCACACATCCAAAACACCCTGAAAATAAAGAAGGTAGGGAAAACCTGAACACAAAAGTTATAGGATGACATCTCATATTCGGCAGAAGAGGATAATAATCCTAAATATCAATGGACTGAACTCAGCCATCAAAAGACGAGGCTAGCAGTCTGTCTTCATAAACACAACCCATCAATCTGCTGCCTACAGGAGACACTTCTCAAGACCACAGACTAAAATAGACTGAGAATCAAAGAGTTGAGAAATGTGTACCACACAAACAACAATTCAAAAAAAGCAGGGGTAGGAATCTTGATCTCGGATAAAATTGACCTCAGAGTGCAAACCATAAATAGATAAGGAGGGACACTATATAATGCTCAAAGGAGTGGTAGATAATGAGTCAATAAACGTTTTAGACATATGTTCCCCAAGTGAGAGACTTGCTGAATGCATCAACCAAACACTACAAAAGATGAAAAAAGAAATTACAGCTTCAACAATTCAGTACACCACTATCTGAGAAAGACAGATGACAGTGAAAGAAACTTAATCAGGAGGCTAGAGATCCAAGCACTACAATTAGACAATTTGACTTGCTATCTACAAAACTTTTGACCCAAATAAAAAAAGTCACATTCCGTTCAAGAAGACAACATGACACATATTCAAACATAGACCACATGGTGGGGCATAAGACAAATCTACATAAATTTAAGCACATTGATATTATATAGACCTCTCTCTCTGACCACTGTGCCATAAGGCTGGAAATCAACAAAAGGAAGATGAAGACAACAGCAACAAATAGAGGATTAATAACTTTATTGCAAAAGAAGGACATACTGGTCCAGAACAGAGATGAAGTTAGGAAATTTCTAGAAGCAAACAAGAATGAAAACACGATATACTAAAATTTATGGAACACAGCAAAGGCAGTTATCAAAGGTAGTTCCATAGCAATACATGCATACCTCAAAAAGGAAGAGCATCTCATAACTGATATGCTGGTACAAAATTCATACAACTAGAGTAGAATCAGCAGGACAATCCAAATAGGAAATATCAGGGCCAAGATTCAGGAGATGGAAAATAAGAAAAAATGGAAAAATTAATATGGCTAATAGTTGATTCTTTGAAAGGATAAACAAAACCAACAAACCACTGGCAGACTAAATCAAAGAAAGGAGGGAAAAAACTTCAATAATAAGAATGAGGGATGAAAGAGAGTATATTACAACTGACCCTAATGAAATCAAAAGGATAATTACACAGTACTGTGAATGACTATACTCCAATTAATTCAACAACTTGAAAGACATGGACAAATTCTTAGAAAAACTGTCCCTCCCTATACTATCCCTGATGGATGTCAAGAATCTCAACAAACCTATAGCAATAGAAGAAATAGACAAGTTTATCAAAGAAACACCAACAAAAAAATCCCCTAGACCTAATGTCTTCACAGGAGAATATTACCAAGCATTGAGGGATGAACTGACACCAATACTACACAAACACTTCCAAAACATAGAAAAATATGGCAAACTCCCGAACTCCTTCTATGAAGCTAACATAACACTGATATCAAAACCGGGTAAGGATCCCACAAGAATTGAGAACTACAGATCAATATCCCTAATGAACAGTGATACAAAAATCCTTAATAAAATACTGACCAATAGAATATAAAAATATATAAAACAAATAATTCAACATGACCAAGTGGGAGTGATTCAACATATGAAAGACATATGTATCATTCACCACATTGACATGAAAAAATATAAGAACCACATGATAGTATCAGTAGATGTGGAAAAAGCTATCGACTACATCTAAAACCAATTCCTCTTTCTGACACTCAAGAATATAGGAATGGAAGGAAAATTCCTCAAAAAATACAAGCTATTTATGAAAAATCAACAGCCAACGTGGTAGCCAACGGAGAAAAGATAAACACAATTCCACTGACAAAGGGGGCCAGACAAGGATGGCCATTGTTCCCACTCTTATTTAATATTGTACTGGAGGTTTTAGCTAACAGCATAAGGCCAAAAAAAAAAAAAGACATCAAAGGAATTTGCCTGGGGAAGGAACAGGTGAAACTATCGTTATGTGTAGTTGATAGTATTTTATATATGGAAAACCACAAAAACTTGACAAGGGGAGAACGGGAAGCAATAGAGGAGTATGGCAGAGTGGCAGGATACAAAATCAATAAACAGAAGTCTATCAGACTGCTGTATACATCAAATAAAACCACAGGAAAGAAGATAGAAAAGTGGTACCATTCACAATAGCCAAGCAAAAATTGAAACATCTAGGGATATACCTGACCAAAAGAACAAAAGTTCTGTTTAGGAAAATTACAGAACACTATTACAAGAAACAAAGAGTAACCTCAACAAATGGAAGAATATCCCATGCTCATAGATGGGAAAACTCAATATCGGAAAGATGTTAGTTCTACTCAAAGTACTACATAAGTTTAATGCAATTCCGATACAGTGGTTCTCATCTTTCTTCAAAGAAATTGAATTAATGATCACTAAAGATATTGAGAGGGAGGAAGTCTAGAATTAGCAGAGAACTTCTCAAGAAGAAGGATACAGTGGGAGGGCTTGCTTTACCTGACTTTAGCACATATTATACAGCTACAATGGTCAAAACAGCATGGCACTGGCATAATGACAGATACTTAGACCAATGGAAAAGAACTGAAAACCCAGAAATAAAATCATCAGTATACAGACAGCTGATCTTTGATAAGAACCCGCAAAATATCAAATGGGAAGCAATACCCTCTTCAGCAAGTGGTGCTGGAAAAAAAAAAGGATATCTACCTGTATAAAAATGAAGCAAGACCCTTACCTCACTGCATTCACAAGTAAAAATTCAAGATGGATCACAGATCTCAAAGAAGAGCCCCAAACTATTAGGGCCATCAATAAAGGAATTGGAGCCAACCTGGGAACTTAGGCTATCAGAAATAGGGAAGGACACAAACACTGAGGATGAAAAAATTGACAAGTGGGATATACTGAAGATAAAAAAAAAACCTGTGTACATTGAAAGACTTCACCAAGAGAATAATAAGAGAGCCCATGGATTAGGAAAACATCTTTAGCAATGACACATCAGACAAAGGTCTTATTACTAAAATCTACAATACACTGAGAGCTTTCAAAAAAGAAAAAACTAACTTCCCACTATAGAGGTGGGTAAATGACCTGACCAGAAGTTTTATGGAGGCATAAATCCAAATAGCCCATGAACATAAGAGAAAATGTTCCTGATCATTAGCCAAAGGAGAAATGCAAATCAAAACAAAGAGATACCACCTAACATCCTCAAGGATAGCCCAATTAAAAAACTCTGAAAGCCACAAGTGTTGGAGGGGCTGTGGGGAGATAGGAAATCTGATCCACTGCTGGTGTAGCTATGTACAACCACTATGGAAATCAATTTGGTGATATCGGAATCAGATTGAAATTGAGCTACCATATAATCCAGCAATCCCCCTACTGGACGTATACCCAGAAGAGAAACCAACCACATCTATACATCTGTGCTCCAACGCCCATCACAGCACAGTTCATAATTGCAAGGAGTTGAAAACAGCCCAATTGTCCATCAACAGATAAATGGATTAAAGAGTTGTGGTACATACATAAAATGGAGCCCCATGCATCCCTGAAAACAGTGATGAAACCATGAAGAACTGGAGGAAAGTATGCTAAGTGAAGTGATCCAATTGCAAAAGGACATGTACAACATGAGTCAGCTTAGGTAAGCTTAAAAAAATGCAAATGGGGCATAAGGAAAGAGCTACTGTATACAGAAATTTCCTGGGGTGAGACCCAGATAGTATGGCAATGGCCAGATCAAAATATGGTAGCCAATAGAGGAGGAGGGCTGGAGGGAGAAGGCAATATGTAGATGGGGAATTGTTAAAGTGACCAGTTATCCCACCGTTTACCAATTTAACAATGTCCTAAGGGGTTTTAAAATTAAATATATTAAAACACTATTTTTGCATTCTATGAAAATTTTTAATGCTCCATATAGACCAAGTTTTTAATCAAGAACACCCTCCATGCTTCCTCTCCCCCCTCCCCGACCCCGGTCCTTGGTGTCCTGCTTAAAATCTGGTCACTTTAGGACGCTTCCCAAGGGGAGCGCATTGTATATATCTCCACTGGGAAAGAGGGACTAAACTTAAACCAGGTGTTCCATGATGTATATGTACCATGATGGCATGGAACGGGGGAACCAGTCGAGAATTCTGAGCATCAAACTCCAATCCCAACTACATGGTCAGCCGCCTCTCCCCCCAGTGGAGTTTGCTTGGAAGGACAGCACTGAAGCTGCAGCTAGAGTAGTGGGACATGCCTGACCAGAGATTAAGAGATCAAATGAAGGAGAAGGAAGAGAGAGTGGAGTGCATCCTGGCTTACAGATCTTTGAGAAAGATACTCCCACTCAGAACAGCTAAGGCACATAGAGGACCATATGGCTGGCTCCACTATGAAACATGGCTTCCCTTACTGATCCAAGGTCCTATGGGGACAACAATGGGGAAGCAGGGTCAGAATTGTACTCTGTCTGACCCCAACACACCAAGGCAAACTCTAAGGGTCTGCATCAGAAAAGCAGGGGGAACAGAGCATGGAGTTCCCAAAGGAGTGCCAAGGATATATTATGGGATCAGGGTGTGTCAACCCAGCAGACTCAACTGGGCAACACTCCTGGAGGTCAACCTGGAGGTTAAAGGTCAGTGGACATTGAACTATTAACAGGTTTTTACTCTATTTTTATTTTTTACTTATTTATATATTTTTTCTGGACTTTTCTTTTTGCTGTTGTTGTCATCATTTTGGTTTTCTCTGGTCACTTCATCTTAGGATGTCTTGCTTTTTTGTACATGTTATCTCTGCATGTCTATCTAGATAAGATAGACTGGATGAACTGTCTGGAGGAGAAAACAATGAGACTAATGGTTCCAGGGGGACATGGGAGATGGGGAAGTGGGGGAACAGAAGTGGTGTTGACCAACCCAGGGATAAGTGAACAGTAAGTGTTTCAAAATCAGTGACAAGGTAAGTGCGAGAGGTGTGATAGGGATTTATCAAGAGTAATGTATCAGAGAGAAATTGCTGAAATTCAAATGAAGGCTGAGCATGATAATAGGACAAGAGGAAAATAAAAGGAAATAGAGGACAGAACTGGGAGGTAAAGGACATTTATAGAGGTCTAAAAACAGGCATGTACAAAGGTAAATATATTTATATAAGATGATGGGGAAAAAGATCTATGTGTATATACTTATAAGGTTAGTATTACTAGAGAAGATGAGCATTGGACCGCCACTCAAGTACTTCCTCAATGCAAGAACACTTTGTTTTATTAAACTGGCATTTCATGATGCTCACCTTCCCAACACAGTCACTGAAAACAAATGTGTGCATAAGTCAATGTGTTGAAGAAAGCTGATGGTGGCCAACTGTCAAAAGATATAGCATTTGGGGCCTTAAATACTTGGAGGTAAACAAGCAGCCATCTAGTTCAGAAGCAATAAAACCAATGTGGAAGAAGCACACCAGCTTGTATGACCACAAGGTGTTGTAGGGATCAGGTATCAGGCATCAAAGAACAAAAACATATCATTATAAATGAGGGAGGGTGTATATTTTGGACCGAAAGCCAATTGATAGATGAAGCAACATCCCCTTACAGAAGGGTCATGGGGAGTAGATGAGCCAGTCACGGTACAGTGTAGCAATAATGAAACATGCAACCTTCCTCCAGCTCTTAAATGCTTTTGCCACCCACATCCCCGGACACACACACACACACACACACACACAATCATGTTCCCAATTCTAACTTACAAATCCTGCTACACCAGGGGATGTACACTGGTAAAGATGGAAACCAGAAAGATGGGAATTCAGGATGGGTGATCCTTTAAGGACCAGGGCTGAGAGTGGTGATATCAGGAGGATGGAAGGAAGGTTGAGTGGAGGAGGTAGCTGATAACAAGGATCTACATATAACCTCCTCATTGGGATACAGAAAATGGGGAAGTGGGAGAAGGGAGACATCCTATAGTGTATTATATGATAAAATAGTAATTACTGATAATTTATGAAGGGGTCATGAAGGAGGGGGAGGAGGTGGGAGGAGAAATACAAGGAGCTAATGCTGGGGGCTTAAGGAGAAAGAAAATGTTTCAAGAATGGTGATGGTAACAAATGTATAAATGTGGTTTGCATACAATAGATGCATGTTTTAATTGTGTAAAAGTTGTATGAACCCACAGGAAATGATTTCAAAAAGGAAAAGAATAAGCTATACTTTTACTTAACTTTCCACATTTCATTTTAGGTATGATTCCTATATTTTGGTTTTTAGAAATTAATTTATACTATAAAAATAGTCATTCTATTATTGAAATTTAACCACTATAGTAAAAGAATACTTCATTTTCTCCTTTCTTAGAAGATTTTCATCATGTTTGAGGAAGTTATTTCAAATCTTCATTGTAGATAGTTGACCATGGAGACCAAGACTGAGGACTTATCTTTCCCTCTCTATGTTCACCTTATGATAACACAGGAATTAATTAACCTAGCTTATTTATGTGTCTATTCTGATTTAGTTAACTTGAAAGATGAAAGATAATAAAAGTTGTCCCTTGCCAATTTTCTTATTTTCTTGGCAAGCAATTTAGCCTTTTCTTGTTATATTTTTTCTTTTTCTGTTCATTACTGATACTATGTCTTTGTAAAGTTAATTCATCAAAGTTACACAATATGCACTGAGTCATTTGTACTCATTTACAGATTAGTTACCTGTTTATTTCTTATGATAGATAGTTTTTTCTATTGTGAAGGTCATGTATTTTTGATGTCAATTTCATGATTGGGATGTAGGGATGGAGACTAACCTGTTAATGTGGAGATAACCAATGAGTAACAAAGGAGATCTCTGTGTGTACATGACTTTCTCCTGAGAATTCTGGAAAGTCTCATGTTATTTCCCAATTGGAGAAGAGGGCGTTGACTCTCAGTCTCTGGGAGTCAGTCTCCAAGGTGATGAACTACTGACAAGACAAGACGGCAGCATCCGAGGAACTGGAGGAACCAGAGGAGGAAACACGTGGTCTTACCTTGATGGAACCAGAGCTCTGAAGCTGGAGAAGCCACATGCAAACCCATGGCAGTGCTGAGTTACTTCTATCACTACTGGATGCTGTTGATTGACCCTGAGCCCTACAAGCGAGGAGCCATGGGGAGAACACTGCCAGCACCGGAGTGCTTTGACTGCATGTGCTTCATGAGTCAGAAGGAGACTTTATGGACTGGTATTGGATATATGGGCTAATTTAGGATTTATTTCCTTGGACTATATTGGGGTGCTTTCTCAATGTTCAATTCCTCTTGCTTATAGACCTTTTCCTTATATTCATATTCATGTCTATGAATTTGTTTCTCTAGTCTACACAGACTAGCACATCTATCTATATAAATATATAGAGAGAATTATTAGTGAGAATCCTAACACAGGGACAGCAGTACACTTCCACAACTCTCCCCCAGTGCAATAATTTAATCTGAAAGGAACTTGATCACCTGTCTATTCCACAAAACATCACACTAGTCCATGATATTGATGATACCATGCTGACTGGACCAACTAAGAAGGATGTGTCAAAGACTTTAGATTCATTGTACAACATCTGTATACAAGAGGTTGGGAAATTAACCCAATGAAGATTCAAGCACCCTCCACCTCAGTAAAATTTCTAGGGTTCAATTGGTGTGGGGCATGTTGAGGTTTTCCTATTAAAGTGAAGAATAAGCTTTTGCATCTGGCTCCCTCAACAATGAAACAGGATTCACAATACCTAGTGGGTCTCTTCAGATTTTGGAGGTGATATAACCCTCACTTGGGTGTTTTACTTCGACCTATTTATCAAGTGACATGAAAGGCCTCCAATTTTGAGTGGGGCCTGGAACAAGAAAGGTTTCTGCAACAGGTTCAGGCTGCCGTGCAAGCTGCTTTGCCACTGGGACCATATGATCCAGCTGACCCAATGGTGCTAGAGGTGTCAGTTATTGGTAAAAATGCAGTGTGGAGTCTTTGGCAGACCCTGATTGGTCAATCACAGCATAGACCATTGGGATTTTGGGGTAAAGTCCTGCCATACCCTACAGACAACTACTCCCCCTGTGATAAACAGCTGTTGGCCTGTTAATGGACCTTGCTGGAGACTAAATGCCTCACCATGGGCCACCAAGTCACCATGAGGCTGAACTACCCATCATGACCTGGGTATTGTCTGACCCACAGAGTCATAAAGTTGGACATGCACAGCAATACTCCACTGTTAAGTGGAAGGGGTATATATGTGATCAGGTCAGAGCAAGACCTGAAGGTACAAATAAGCTGTGTAAATAAGTGGCCCAATTGCCCATAGTCACCACTCCTGTCACATTGCCTTCTCTCTCCCAGTCTGCACCTATGGCCTTCTGGAAATTTCCTTAAAATAATTTAACTGTAGAACAGAAAAGTCATGCTAGGTTCACAGATGGGTCTGCACGATATGCAGGTGCCACTCATAAGTGGACAGCAGCAGCATTACAGACCCTTTCTGGGATCTCCCTAAAAGATAGTGGTGAAGGGAAATCCTCCCTATGGGCAGAACTTTGAGCAGTGCACCTGGCTGCTCAGTTGCCTGCAAGAAAAAATGCCCAGATGTGAGATTCATTGGCTATGGTTAATGGCTTGGCTGGATGGTCAGGGACTTGGAAGGACCATGATTGGAATATTGATGACAAGGCGGTGTGGGGAAGAGGTATGTGTATGGGCCTCTTTGAATGGGCCAAGAAAGTAAAGATAATCATGTCTCATTTGAATGCTTACCAAAGGTTCACCTCTGAAAAGGAGAACTTTAACAATCAAGTGGATTAAATGACACTAGTATGGAGACTGGCCCTTCTCTTTTCTCTACCACTCCTGTTATTGCCCAATGGGCACATGAACAAAGTGGACATGGTGGCAGGGATTGAGGTTGTGCATGGGCACACCAACATGAACTTCCACTCACCAAGGCTGACTTGGCCAAAGCCACTGCTGAGTACATTATTTGCCAGCAGCAGTAACCAACATTACGTCCAAGATACGGGACCATTCCTTGGGGAGATTGACCCGCAACTTGGTGGCAAGTTGATTATATAGGACCACTTCCATCATGGAGGGGAAAGCATTTTATTCTTCTTGGAATAGACACCTATTCTAGATATGGATTTTCCTTCCCTGCATGCAAAGCTTATGCCCAAACCCCCATTCGTGGACTTACAGAATACCTCATCCACCGGTATGTCATTCCACACAGCATTGCTTCAGATCAAGAAAGTCACTTCACAGCAAATTCAGTGTAGCATTGGATTCATGCCCAGGGAAACCACTGATCATACCATGTTCCTCGTCATCCTGAAGCAGCTGATTTGATGGAGTGATGGAATGGGTTCCTAACGACACAATTTCTATGAAAACTACATGGCAATAACTTGCAGGGCTGGGGTAGTGTTCTCCAGGAAGCTGTACATTCTTTAAACCAGTGGCCAATATATAGTACTGTGTCTCCAATAGCCAGAATTCATGGGTGCAGGAGTCAAGGGGTGGAAACTGGAGTGGCACCACTCACTATTACTCCTAGGACCCACTTGCAGCATTTTTGCTTTCTGTCTCAGCAACTCTATTTGTTTCAGACCTGGTGGTTCTGGTTTCAAATGAAGGAACTCTCCCACCTAGAAACAGCATGGATTTCAATTAACTGGCAGGTGAGAATGCCCCTTGGCCACTCTGGGCTTCAATTGGCTTTGGGTAAACAGGCCAGGAAGGGTGTCACTGTACTGTGTGGTGTGATTGATCCTGATTACCAAGAAGAGATTGGACTAGCGCTACATAATGGGGGTAAAGAAGAATATGTCTGGAATCCAGGAGATCCCGCAGACCTGCTCTTAGTGCCTCCATGCCCTGTGATAAAAGTAAATGGTAAATCACAGTAACCACATCATGATGTGGTTCCAATGATCTAGACCCTTCAGGAATGAAGTTCTGGGTCACCCCACCAGGCAAAAAATCCACAACCAGCTGAGGTGATTGCTGAGGGCAAAGGTAATACAGAATGGATAGAAGAAGGTAGTTACCTATCAGTTGTGACCATGTGATCAATTGAAAAAGTGAAGTTTGTGATTGTTCATGTATTTACTTTTCAGGAGCTTATTAAATATATTTTCTTTGTTCATGTATGATGTATCACCTACAATTGGACTCAGTGTGTTCTCATTTATATATATATGATAGATGTGTGATGATAAGCATACACTTGATTTCATTGATGTCTGGAAATTTTTGGGGGGATGTCTGGAAATTTTGTATGGCAGAAAAATTGTGTACAGATGCCAAGTTGGCAAGAGGTGGATTGTGATATGTAGGTCTTCTGTACCAACAGGGCCAAAGAACATAGATAGGTTTTTTGTGACAACATGACCAATGAACCCATGTAAGATCATGAAAGGGTGGAGATAATAAATGGCTAGGTGAGCCCCAAACTTTCTCTCTTGTTCTTGGATCTTTGGACAAGCCGGTTGCCTTGTTTGTCCTGTGCCTCGATTTCCAAGCTACATTCCCCGTGGGACACCTAATCCATGGACTGTGTTGTTGTGCATTGAGGTTGCTTCAAGCCCTGCTTTGCCATGATCCTGGAATATACATGTCTTGAACTGGGGACTATTGGACTGTCATCTGGATGACTGTTGGTGACCTGCTTTGCTGTTTGCTGCTTGTGGCCAAATCAATTGAATTGCTCTGCAGAGGAGTACTTGGCGGCCCTCAAGACTCAGAGGACTTCAAGTGTACTAGCTGTCTCACGCAAGTGAGTTGCACCGAGTTAGTTATTACTGCTTAATAGATTAGTTAACTGTTTATTTCTTATATTAGATATCTTTCTCTCTATAAAAATATATAGAGAGAATTATAAGTGTCCTGGTGTTGTTTCTCTAGAGAATCCTATCTAACACAATGGTACCAGGGGTACTTCTAGAGAAATAAAATCATAAATACAAGTTTCTTAGATTGACTCTCCAGCCCGATTAGTCTTAAGAGCACCGATGATGCTAATTCTATACCCAAAGTTATGGATAATTTTGCCACCCTTACTAGTCCATGGTTTGAAATAGCAAAGCTAATAACTAAAGTAGCACCACCAGTAGATGGGGTGCTAGTTAAAGGAGAGGCTCTACGAGATCTTATGTTTGATATATTCCAACAAATTTGTCAACATGGTAAATATAGGGAAACTGGTTGGCTGGTCTTCCTTACAATGTAAAGTGTGAGTAAGGAAAGGGATGGCCTTAGGGCATCAGAAGCTCACCTTAGGTTCTGACTTACAGACTTAAAAGCTTCTGCCTATGCTACAAAGGACAGTCTTATGACCTCTAGTAATAGAGCTGATATTGCTGAGAACTAGGTTGAGTCTCATTATGCGAGTGACTAAATTACAACATCAGCTGAATGGCAGATCTGGAGCAGTGTCTGATAACAAAATGAGGGCTTTGATAGGAAAAAAATGAGACCCTGAGACTTGGGATGGGAACATATGGGCTGATGATCCAGAAGAGGAGGGTATTGAAACAATTGAACCAGCCCAGTCAATAGATCTATCCCTCCCATCTGAAGGTAATAATCCACTATCAACTAAACAACCCACACCTGAACAGATTAACCAAATTGTTGAAGGTGAAATGCCAGATGGGGCTGCATCTGTACCATTGCCTGAGGGAGATGCCTTGTCAGTGCTGATAACATCCAGGAAACCCCCTCATCATTAATAATTTCTTCTAGACCTGTAACTAAAATTAAGGCTGAGAAAGCTCCTAAAGGTGAGGTTGATATGATTACCCAAGAAGAAGTGTGCTATACTCACAAAGAACTGCTCGAAATTCAAATAAGCAGAAGCCTGGGGAATATCTCCGAGAATAATTACTGAGGGTGTGGGATACTGGTGCAAGAAATGTAATATTAGATCAGTCTGAGTTTCTGGATATGGGACCCCTAAGCACAGACTCTTCTTTCAGCGTCTCAGTAAGAGAGGCTAAGAGAGGATCTAACTCCTTATTTTGTTGACTCACAAAAGCATGGGCAGCCAGATGGCTTAGATGAGACCGAATCGAGGTTCCTGACCTACTTCGGTACACTGTAGAAAAAGGCATTCAAAAGCTTAGAGAAATTGGTATGTTGGAATGGCTCTTTCGGGATACTCTATTAGATCCCAAAGAGGGGAGTATTGAGGACACATCCTTCACCACCACCATAAGAAACACATTTTGAAGTGGGCCCCAACATCTCTGAAAACTCCTGAGATTGCAATTTTATGTGCACCAGGATTAACAGTGGAAACTGCCCTAAGTGAACTCTGACATTTGTCCACAATGGGGCTGATTGAACTCTGTGGTGATAAAGGATAAATGTCAGCACTGAATCAACAGAGACAGTGTAGACATGGTTATCATATACAACAGGGCATCTGTAGTAATCAAAACAAACTCTCTCTTGTGGACTTTTGCTATTGGTTACTTAGTCATGATCTCCCTAGGAGGAAATACATGGGGAACTTACTAAATACTTACATGACCTAAAGAGGCAGAAGAATGCTGCATTAGGTGAACAGTGGGATAGGCAGTCATGATCACTCAATCAATTCCCAGACCTGAGCCAGTTTGCAGAACCACAACTCCATGAATGAGGGGAAGGTCGGGTCCCTTGGAAGGAGGACCCTGCTATATCACCAAAGGTTTATGCTGTTAGTCTTTCTTCTAGCCTCCCCCAAAGGGACCTGAAGCCTTCCTTAAGAGTGATTGTTTATTGGGGAAAAGGAAATAAACTTTTTGGGGATTACTGGACACTGGCTCTGAACTGACATTAATTCCAAGAGACCCAAAATGTTTCAAAGACCCACTACTCAGAGTGGGGGCTTGTGGAGGTCAAGTTATCAATGGAGTTTTAGCTCAGGTATGCCTCACTGTGGGTCCAGTGGGTCCCTGAACTCGTCCTGTGGTTATTTCTCCAGTTCCAAAATGCATCATTGAAATGGACATACATAGTAACTGGCAGAACCCCCAGATTGGATCCCTGAAATGTGGAATAAGGGCTATCAAGGTAGGAAAGGCCAAATGGACACCATTAGAATTGCCATTGCCTAGGAAAATAGTAAACTCAAAGTAGTACTGCATTCCTGGAGGGATTGCAGTTATCAGTGCCACCATCAAAGACTTGAAAGATGCATGGATGGTGATTCCTAGCATATCCCTGTTTAACTCACCTATTTGGCCAGTAAAGAAGACAGATGAATCCTGAAGAATGACAGTGGATTATGGTAAACTTAATCAGGTGGTTACTCCAATTGCAGCTGCTTTTCCAGATGTGATCCCATTGCTTGAGCAAATTAATACTTCTTCAGTTACTTGGTATGCAGCTCTTGATCTGGCCAATTCCTTCTTCTCAATACCAGTCTTGAAGGATCACCAGAAGAAGTTTGCCTTCAGTTGGCAGTGTGTTATTGGTAGGTTTGTTGTGTAAATAGGGCCAAAGAAGATGGGTAGGCTTGTTTTGAAAAAAATGATCAATGAACACATGTAAGATCAATTAGATGGGCGGAGATATAAATGGCTTGGCAAGCCCAATCCTTGTTCTCTTGCTTTTGGATCTTTGGACCAGTCCACTGCCTTGTTTGTCCTGTGCCTTGATTTCCAAGCTACACTAGCCTTGGGACACCTAATCCATGGACTCTTTTGCTGTGCATTGAGGTTCCTTCAAGCCCTGCTTCGCCATGCTACTGGAATGTACATCTCTCGAGCTGGGGACTATTGGACTCTGTCATCTGGCTGACTCTTGGTGACCTGCTTTGCTGTTTGGTTCTTGTGGCTGTATAGCCTGAATTTCCCTACAGAGGACTACTCAGAGGCCTTCAATACTTCAAGCAGTTCCATTGTACTAGCTGTCTCATGCAAGTGATTTGCACTGAGTCATTTTTACTGCTTTATAAATTAGCTAACCATTTATTTCTTATGTTAGATATCTATCTATCTATCTATCAATCTTCTATGATCTATCTAGCTATATAATTACTAGTGACCTCATTTGGTTTCTCTAGAGACCCCTGTCTAACACAATCAGTAAACATATTTGTAAATCTTTTCCTTTACTCAGCATAATGGCTAGAGTAATTTGAAAGGCAATTTATTTAGGTGCCTTGTCAATTCAGTTAAATTTATTCATTCCTTATTACTTCTAAAATTGTGATGATCTGGGGAGAGAATACATAATTGTGAGACATTCAGAAATTAATAAAATTACTTGTTTTTTTAAATAAAATATCTTTCATATAATACTTCATATCAGTTACTTAGAGAAATTTTCCATTTAAGGATTGCATATATAGAATGCAAAAACCCTTGTCAAAACATATTTGCTGTCATTTCAGGATCTTATATGGATGGCTATACCTATGTACATTATTATCATTAAAACTATGAGGTTGAGTTCCTCCAGAACATCAAAATCTAATTTAATAATACCACAAAAGTAAGAAATTATACATTTTTATAACACTATTTTCTGTGTGCACTATTGAATCCTTTAGTGGAATTATTTAGAATACTTTTTCAATTTGTTTTAAAAATACGATAGTTTGTACTAAGATTTCTTCCATTATATACCAAAATATAGAATAATAAATTGTTTTATCATTTAATTACTGTCTAGTGAACAGCACAATATAAACCAAATAAATAAGTAGCCATACTTTCCTAAGAAAAGACAAAGAGGAAAGGTAGACAGGAAATCAGACAGAAAAAAATTATTAGTTCACTGGCTTCAAATATTAGCTAAACAATTCAGCCTATTCATTATCACAGAAGACACTTGCCATCTAAAGGTCTGATCTCTTCGTTTAAATATATTATACTTTTTAATCAGAAAGTACTTAGATGTAGCTACTTATTTAGCAATTGTTGTTAGAGTTCAAACTGAAACCCAAATACAAACTGTGTTAGTCCAGGTAGACTAGAGGAACAACTTTCATAGGCATGCATATGGATATAAGGAAAGGGTTTATATATACAAGGAATAGAACACTGAGAAAACATCCTAACCCAGTCCACTTGAAAGTTATAAGTCTAATATTAACCCATATGCCCAATACCAGTCTATAATGTCTCCTTTCAATTTATGAAGTCACAGGTCAATGGGTGCAGAATCCCAGTGCTGGCAGGCATCTCCCCATGGCTCCTTGCTTTGAGAGCTCAGGGTTCATCAACAGCATCCGGTGGTGGCAGAAGCAACTCATCGCTGGGAGGCCTCTCCACATGGCTTCTCCAGTTTCAGTGGTCTGGCTCCATCAGGGCAAAGCCGTGTGGCTTCTCCTCTGGCTCCTCAAATGCTGCCATTTTGTCTTGTCAGTGATTCCTCGTCTCTGAGACTAACTCCCAACAACTGGGGAGATAGCGTCTCATCTCCATGAGGGAAATATCGCGAGATTTCCCAGATATATCAGGAGAAAGCCAGGCCCACATAGAGGCCTCACTGACTACTCAATGGCTATGTCCAGATTAACAGGCTAGACTCCACCCCTACATCTCAATCATGTAATTAACATAATCAGATGACCGCCACACAAACAATCAAAAAGAGGGATATAACAAGGCTGCTAAAGTATAAGTTGTGGCAAAGGGAATTATGTTGGTTTACATCCACAGCTACTTTCCCTTATAAAGCACCTGCTAATGGTCAAAAGACTCATGATCTAACTAATGAACATATACGTCTCTCAGTTTTTCATATTGTGATGACTTCTTTGTGGTTATGGTTGTGAAAGTCATTCCTCCAGTACTTCAAATACCAACTAAACCAAGAGCATGTTTAACAAATCTTAGCAGAACTCCCAGACTAAGAACATATTAAGAGATTGGAAAAGAAGTTCAGTTCTAAAAAGGTAGTCACTAATAGCCTTCTATATGGTAGCAGAGTATTTCCTGGTGTAGCTTCACGTGGAAAGCCTGGAGAAGAGCTGTGTTCATGTATAATGGACCTTAACAGACACATAGCAACACTTTTTGACCTTTATTTGCTGATAGCAGGCCTCAGAATGAGAAGAAAAAAGGTACAAGCATATAATATAATTAAAATGTTGACTGTATAAAGTATGTTTATAGGAAAATTAGAAGTCAAATATTTAAATTCTAGGCATTGGTAAGTTGAAATGGACCAGTATTGGCTTTTTTGAATTGCACAAATAGAATGGCTTACTATTCTTTGAGTGACAAATTCGTGAAGAATACTTCATGAAGCATAATGCTACCTGTGCCAGGATAACACCTATATAGTGACATTAAAGACAAATTACTTTGAAAATTTGTTCAATTTATATCGATATACTAATTTCAAAGATGAAAATCTTGAAGAATTTTATGAATTTATTCCTTCTACAATCAAACATTTATTCAAGATACATGTGATACTAATTGGTGACTGACATGCAAAAGTGGAAAACTAGGAGTGAGTATTGGTTGTTGAAAAACATGACCTTGATGATAGAACCAAAGTCGAAGTTCACATGATAGAATACTACACAAGTTAGTGTATTTGGTGCAAAATATTAATTTCAGCAACAAAAATGGTGACTATGTGTGCTTCTTGTCTGATAGAATCCACAGCCATGAAATTGATGATGTATGTGGAAAGAGAGAAGTTCAGTAGTATCAGCAAAAACAAGTTCAGTGGCCAACTATGTTACAGACCATCAAATCTTTACATGACTCAAAATGAGAAATTAAAATAAGCCCATGAGAGCCAAAAGATGATGCTGAGTATATACCATTGTTAATGTAAGCACAATATCAAAAGAGGATGACCACACTGAATACTAATGACTGAAGACTAGGCAAGTTCTGAGAGATGACAGTAAGAACAACATATATGATATATGTCTGAACCCAGTTAATAATAAAAAAACAAGTAAAAAGTGATTAGAGACAGCAAAATCAAAACAAAAATTTATTCCAAAAGAGATTCCATCTGTCTTGTGAAGAGAGTAACTAATTCGAATGGGAGAAATAAAAATTTAAATAATAGTTCTATTAAGTGATCTTCCTGTATTACAGCAAATTGATAGTTTTATCACTGATAACATTATATTTAAAGACCCTTTAAAAATTATTTTATTGGCTTAGATTTCACATATAATGCAATTCAATATTATTGAGTTGTACAATATTGCCCACAATCAATTTTAGAACATTTACTTCTTTCTTGTATTCATTGACATCAGTACCCTACTTTCCCTGCCATACTCCTCAAGAAACATCTGTATAGTCCCTGAGTGTAAAAATCTACCCATTCTGAATTTCGAACACAGAAAAACATAGAAAACAAAATACAGAAAAATCGAGCAAACAAAAGCGCCACTGTACTCTATATGATAGCAAGACTAGTCCCACCCCTGCTCCATGGTCAGAGGGAATAGCTGGAGGCTTTTACAGTGCGCGGACCTTGGGAATGAATTTGGGCCTACCACTGTCATCCACAACCTTTTGCAAATCATGTGATCACAATGCAAACTCTGATGCCATTTTTTCCATTGTGTTTTGATTTTATTACTCTTAATCATTTTTGTTGTTGTTCTTTCTTTGTAATTTAATTAATTAATTTATTATTTTCAATAACAATTTCATTGTAAATTGGGTGGAGGTTTACATATCAGATCATCAATTTTGTATTTAATAGATGGGGCAGTCACTAGTAGTGTCAATTTCAGGATTGAGAGTGTAGGGGCAAAGTCCAGCCAGTCAATCTGGAGATAGTTAATGTGACCTATGTGTGGGCATGGCTTTCTCTGGAAAATTCTTGGAAATCTGGCCGTATTTCCTCCTTGGAGGTGAGAGACTTACAACTCAGTCCCTTGGAGATGCTTTATTAAGACACAAGGTTCACTTCCTGAGAGACATTTAGAGGAGAAGCCACATGGTCTTACCCTGAAGGAACTAGACCTCCCAAGTCAGAAAAGCCAGAGAGATTCCTGCCCATGCTGAGAAGCTTGAGAAGCCAGAAAGAAGCCCCTGCCAGCACTGAGATGTTTCTACCACCACTGGATACACAAGACTCTGTACCCACTTGCCTGCGAGTGTCCTGGTGTTATTGCATGTGCTTCATGACTCTGAAGAGGACTCATGGATGGGTATCAGATATATTGACTAATATCAGACTTATGGACTTGGTTTGGACTGGGCTGGGATGTTTTGTCAATGTTCCATTCCTCTTGTATATAAACCGCTCCCTGATGTACTTATGTGTATTTATGAATTTGTTTCTTTAGTCTGCCTAGACTCACACAACAGCTTAAATTACTAGTTAAACCTTCAAATAGTTTACTCTTCATCTGTTTCTGATTTTTCCTCTCCCTCAGTGAGTTGCTCTCCCTTCACTCAGTGCTCAGCTGCAGCCTAATCCATTACACTAGCTTTCCTCCTTTACTCTCTGCCCTGTCATAGTCTTTTAGGGAAATATTGGTTTTCTCCCTTATAACAATGATCTCTTATAATAGTTTGTGATTAGTCATTTGTGATTGACTAATTTTTACTCTGGGGTCATCCATTTCATGAGGTGTTTTGTGTGGTTAACATTGTATTTGACAATGCATACAGTTCCATTGGGTATATGTACAAGAGGGTTTTTGTTTTTTTTTTTTAGGCATCACTGCCCTGGTGGTGGGAGTAGGAAGCCCAGCCTTTGCTCCTGGGAGCCGGAATCGAACCTCCATCCCAGTGGGCCGCAGTCCCGCACACAACCACTACGCCACTGGGGCTCAGACAAGAGGTTTTTTAAAACTATTTTACTAGTGGAAGTTTTGGTTGCTTCCTTCTCCTTGCTGTGGTGAACAGAGCTGCAATGAAGGTGGGTGTTCATCTACCTACTCATGAAAATAAATCTTCAAGTGTGATTGTTAATGATGAATGTGACACTATTTCTCTCCTATCTTTCATCCCTGGTGAAGTATACACTATAATTTCCTCCTTTAGGTTAGTGCTTCACAGTCTATTGTAGCTTATTAGTACTTAGGGTTTTACTTTGAAGGCCTTCCATTTCATTTTTGAAAATATCCATTTTTTCTAGAATCATATCTCATACATTCTACATTTTTATATTTGTAATTATTTCTTATGGGATGGGAGCAAGCAACCTTATCTTTGTCTCACAGAACTGCTGGTGGGTGTGAACCACCAGTCTAATGGTTAGGAGGCCATATGTTAACCCACAATAGCACCAGAGCTACTTGAACGGCACTTCCAAGTAAGTAAGATGATAGTTTGCTATTCTGTCTACATGAGGGTGGCCTCATGGAGAAGCAGGCATTTTTACTGAAGTCTTGGACATAATGATGTTAACAGGAATGCAAGGTGATGTGGTAAACGCATATCTGTAAAGCCTAGGAATAAATATTATTGTTGGATTAAAGAAATAATTTATTAATGTTAGTAGTGAATTATGATGTATAAAAATTTTAAGGTACAACATAAAGAAAGAATAAGTCAAAAGTGAAGGAATATTTTAAAAGACAAGAGCGTGGGCTTTTGTCAACTTATTCAAATTCTACTTTGACATGACTGTCTTTTCCCTTTGCAAATGTTATATTTTTATTTAGTGTACAACATTTTTAATGCATTGAAGATTAAACTGATTTGGGGAACTATTTCATTAGTTGAATTCAATAATTATTCCTGGTGGTTCAGCACCTTAAGCAGAAGGCTGTGAATCTGAAGTTTAGCAGTTCCACAGAACAAAGATGAGACAATCTGCCTCATTCAAGAAAGCAGTACTGAAGCACTATACATCAGTCATATTCTATACTTTTAAATCACAAAAATTCAGAATCTACTAGATGGCAGTGGGTATTTTGGGTGGATTTGTTTCAAACATTATTTAGAAAAAGAAATAATCCAACACATATTTTAAATGCTTCTAAAGAACCATGTAAGATGTGGTGGTTTTATTTGAAGTCAACTCAGATCACCTGTGTAGGTGTGGAGTTCACCATATTGAGACTCTTGCTGTACTTCTTCTGAGAATGACCTCTTTATCCTTTTAGCAGTCTGTTTATCCATGCTACTTGCAACATTCTTCTCACAGCCTGATTAAAGTTCTATGAAGGGGTGTCCTTTTTGTACAAGGGGAGGAACTGAGCCCTGTCTTTTGCCCTTCATCTTACTATTTGCATTGTACACTAGGCCCTGAGGTACACAGCCCAAGCTGACGATGATTCTGGAAACACTCAGTCGCCCTGCAATGTTTCTATGGATTGTGGCTCAACACAATGCTGTAACCACGAGCTTGTGAGCTCCAGATTCCCTCTTCATCTTCTTGCCTGATCCACCCACAGCTGTTTGAGTCTGAGAGTCTCCAGGTAGCATCTAACCTACAGACTTGACTTGAATTAGGCTAGAAGGTTTTTTGGATATAAAATTATTTCTTGATATAAAATCCTTTCTTAGATATATATAAAGATCAATGGTTTTGTTGCTCTAGAAAACTCAGCCTAACACAGATATTATGAAACAAAATCCTTTGTGATTTTGTAACTGGTTTTATATTTGCAGCAAAATATAAAATAATTTGTTTTAGACAGAAAATTGGGTATCTATTGGTAATTAAGCTAGCTTCCTTTATGAGTATATCAAGTTAATTCAAACAGTTAATTCCTTATAGAAAATGAAGAAAATAAAGCTCAGATTGTTGGCCAAAAAGAAAACCTTACCAAATTTTTTTTTAATGTACTTCGCGTATTTTTACTGCCTTCTAAGTTCAGGGACTGGCTATTTTGATTAATGTTGAGAATCTGTGGAACTGACTTGCTGAGAAATCTTGACTAGGAGAGAAACCCATCTGTCTGACATAGCTTAGTTGTAGTCCTGCCTGGGGGTAAAAGACAGATAACCTGAAATAGAATAAAAGACCCAAAGGAGAGGATTAAGTCACTGGATTAGTGGTGACCATATGCTCTTTAGATGGTATGGAAATTGCTCATTTTAATGGAGAAACTATTTTTCTCACTGGCCTTAAAGTTTAGTAAGAGAATAAATTTATTACTTCATTAAAATGTCCCTATGTATGACCAAAACAGCTAGTACTTATTTTCCTCATAGAACCATCAACTCATGAAAATAATTTTAAACATTATTTTCTTCCTTCAATATTTAGCACTTAGAAAATTAATGCTTACTATTGTGAATAAGAGAGAATAAAGGGAGATATCCATAACTTGTTCTTATGCTTAAACATGTCTATTATCAAAGAAATTGCATTTGCTAATTTGATTTATTTCAATATATCTTAAGAAAATTCATTAACGTCCAATTATTCTTACATGCATACCACCCTTTGCCTCAATTTTCTTTCCCTTTTCTAAGAGTAATATTATGCCTGGGATGTTCTTCTCTATATATCCTACCCATTCTTCACTTCAAAATGTCATCTCTCTTATGTACGGTGCTGTTTTTGAGAAATCCCTACACAATGGAGATTTTGTGGGAGCATATGGCATATTTCTTGCCTTCTAATATCCAAAATATTTTATTACTGGACTTCTTTCTTTTTAAACTTGTAATATATGACTAGGGATTGCATGCAATAAATTTAACCTCTTCTACTAAATGTAAACTTTTTTTTTCCCAAGAAGAATATTTATTTCAGTCTGATGATATACAGTATGCATTTTACCAGTAATATAAGTGTGTGCAAATGTGCTTGATACAAATGATGTACTGAAGGTTAAATGTAAACTTTTTAAAGGATACAGTTTCATATTTATATAGAGATGATTAGAACATGAAGTTTAGTGTCATGCACAGCATACATTCTAAATGATATTTGTAAGATATTATACAGAATACTTTGATGCCAGATCTGATATAATCTTTCTTTTATGTTTTTATTTATTATAAATAGTGCCTTGGGTCCACTGCTTGTCTGTAAGTTTGTTTTGCGGTGGCAATTTGTATGTCCCTGTGATGTCTGAAGTTATGCCACCAATATTTCAAAGATCAGAAATGTCACCCCTGATAGACAGGTTTCAGAAAACCTTCCAGATCTAAATATGGATGCAACAAGGCTTTTGGGACCTTCATGCCAATGAGAAGAAATAGCTGAAAACACCCACTGGTAATTAAAAGGTGGAATGTATGAAACACATTCTAGGAATTCTAGGAATTCATGAAAATCAGTCTCTTTTTCATTCAACACTTACTACCATCAGTCAATTCACAGGACAGGAGAGGAACAAATAGAACTGACACTGTGGATTTTTGAGACCATAACTCTTTATGGGAGTAGACAGCCTGCACTTTCTAATGTGGAGTGGAGTTTAGTGAAGTACAAGTGCTTCCCTTGCACTTTGCAGACCAAAACGGAACCACTGCACTCCCAGTCCCCTGTCCAAGTCAGTAATGAGTTGAAGTGAACCACTTCTGGCCACAATGATTCACGTAAGTTTATGGCCCACTATGCTGTTGTGTAGTTGCTAGTCAGCAAGTGGTGATGCAGGTGTTGCAGTTAAGAAGTCATCGAGTCTGCTCCAACATATAGCTACCTTACACACAGCAAAAGGAAACACTGCCCAGTCCTGCACCTGCTCACCATTGCTCTTCTGTCTGAGCACCTTGGGGCAACCATGCTGTCAATTCCGTACACTTCTGCTTGCCCAGATGTGAGAGCCTTCTTCAGGGCCTGGGCTCTTCTGACAACGTGAGCCAACTAACTAAGTTTTCTACGGAGCACTCTGGCTGCACGTCTTCCATGAAAGATCTTTGTATCCTTCCCAACATTTTTATCCAGCACCACAGTTCAATGCATCGATTCATCTTCTGTCTTGTTTATTCAGTGCCCGACTTTCACATCACATGAAGCAACTGCAAATGAGATGACTTGAGTTGGGCACAGCCTTGTACTCAGAAGAACAACCTCGCTTTTCAATGCTGTAAAGAGGCTTGTGCAACAGATTTCCCTAACGCATCCTTGGCTCTCCCGACTGCTGCTTCCTCAAACATTGATTGCGGATCCAAGTAAGAAATTAGCCCTGATAAGGTCAGCCATTGGCTCCCGTTTATCAGCCTGTCATCTATAGGTCTCTTTGTGAGGTTTTTTAATCTTCTTTACATGAAGTTGTAATCCACACCAAAGTTTGCAATTCGTAATCTTCATCAGCAAGGTCTTCAAGGCTTCCTTGTTTTCAGGAGGCAAACTTGTGTTATTTCTATATTGCAGATTTTTAATAAGCGCCACTGCAATCCCGATGACAAATTCTTCTTCAGACAATGCAGCTTATCTAGTGATTTACTTAGCATACAGATTTGACAAATATGGAGAGGATATAATCTTGTTGGACACTTTTCCTGATTTTAAACTATATAATCACCCGTTGTTCCATTCACAGAGCTGCTTCTTGATTCACCTACAATTCTGAATGGTCACAATGGAGTGCTCTGAAATTCCCATTGTTCTCAAGATTACCCATAGTCTCTTATCGTCCACACCATGGAATGCCCTTTCATAGTCCGTGAAACAAAAATAATCATCTTTCTGGTATTCTCTGCTTTAAGCCAAGATTCATCTGACATCACTTATGATTCCCTTATTTCATGTCCTTTTCTGAGTCCAGCCTGAAACTCTGGCATCTCTCTGGCGATATATTTACGCATATCATTGAAACACTGTCTATTCTGCTACAAATGACAAAACAAAAAGAATAATCACTGAAAGTTCCTGGTAAAAAGAACATTTTGCATTCTGTACTAAAGCAAAACATTGACAGTGAAAGGGTAAGGAGTAAGCCATATGCCCGCAAGGTAACTGTGGTAGTTACATAATCTGGTGCCAATTTGAGATTACAAGTGAAGGGGTGAAGTCTAGTCTGTCAATCGCATCAGAGCCAGTAAGACCTCTCTGTGAGCTAGAGACAACTCCCCCCCCCCCACCCTCTCTGCTGACTTCCTGGGAGACATTGCAGCTGCCAACTCATATGGGACTACCCTAGTGTCCTAACCTACTCTAATGCAACCGGCCCTCTGAAGCTGGAGAAGCTACAGAGAGACCATTGCCAGTGCTGAAATGCTTACACCACCACTGGATCCAAAGACTTTCTACCCATTTGCTTGTGACCATTCTGCATTTGTCATCATTGCAAGTGTTCCATGAATCTGAAGAGGACTCTATAGATTGGTATCAGACATATGAACTAATATCAGACATGGCCTTGGACTGGACTGGGTTGGGTGGTTTCTTAATTTAAAATTACCCTTTATATAAAACTCTCTCATATCCATAAGCATGTTTATGAATTTGTTTCTGTAGTCTGTCCAGACTAACACAGTAATCTAGTTAATATAAATGTTATTTAAATTACACAACAATCAATAATGCTAAAGATGAGAAAATTAAAGATATGTACTAACTTCTTCAGTCTGAAATTGAGCAAACTTGCAATTGGGCACTATGGGAGATTGGAATGTGAAAGTGGGAAAAAAAGAAGTATAGAAATTGGAAAATATGACTTTGATAAAAATAATCCTGAAGATTGCATGATTAATGACTTATTGAAAATGTCCCACCTCCTTTTTAAATAATAAATACATGTGTGTCTCTATTGGTCAAATACATAGAAATCAAATGGACTAAATCTGTGGAAAGAAATAAGACAAAATCTGATTGTAATCTATCAGAATATGGTCAGGAGAAAGCTTCCAGAAAATCAATTGCTTGTATGCAAGCTATAGATGGAGATACTGTAAGTTAGTTCAAAAGAGTGAAAGTACATCCTTGATTATATATCTCACTTGAACAGGTTTGATGCTTTGAACACTAATGGTAAAGAAGTAGAGGAGTTGTGCGATGATGTGTTACTCGGGTGTTGGGGTATCTTCTGCAGCAGGAATTTCCACGGGCAGATGGCATGCAGGGCCTTTCTCTGGCTGCTAGAACCACTGACAGATTCCAGGAAGGTACTAGGTGAAGCAGTGGACACTTCCACCGAATAGAAAGGGGGCCAGTTGCACTGGAAGTACGACAGGTGGACTGTGGGCAGTCTGTGGCAACTGTGAAGTGGCAGTGGCCATGGGCAGATGATAAGTGGGTGATGGGCGGGCTCCAGTCACAGTGGGGCGATGCTGCTTGTGGTGGGAAAAGCCACATGCTGGTGGTGAAAGGGTGCTAGACACGGCAGGGGAAGTCACTTACTGCTGACAATGGTTTGCAGGGGTCCAGCTACAGCTGCAAGAGATTCAGTATGGTGGTTGGTGGGCTCCTGGTGTGGTAGTTGGGCACAGGATGGATAACTGGTGAGTGTTGACCATGATGAACCTGCAGCAGCAAAAGCAGTCCAGGCTGGGGAGCCTAGTACCAAGTCAAAGACTTCCTGGGCTTTGGAGCAAGTACAGATAGTGGGAGAAAGTCATCTTCCAGGTGGCCACTTTCCAGAGGCCAGGTTGCTGTGAGGTTTAATCATTTGACCCAAACTCCCCACCAGACTCCCAATGCCAATTGCTTACCTGAACATCATCTGGCAGAAAGTCCAGTTGCCAATTGCACATATATTTCAGGATGTGGTACGTGATCAAGCTCACTGGAGCAATGGAAAAAGGCAGAGATCCAGGAGTTGATAAATACGAATTTATATGTTTAAAAAGTAGAGGCAATGGTGGAGGTGTTTAATTTTCTATGCCATGAAATTTGAAAGACAGACACTGGCCAACTGACTCTAAGAGATTCATATGTGTTTCCATCTCTAAGAAAAGGGATTTGACAGAATTCAAAATGATAAACTACCATTGATATCACACATAAAGAAGATTTTGCATAGGATACTTTAAAAATGGTTCCAGCAGTCATCAACAGAGAATTGTGAGAAATTAAAATCAGATTCAAAATAAGAAATGGAGTGATATTAGGTGGGTCTTAGTTCAGAGTAGTGGCTATCAGAAAGACATGTGCCTTTGTATTTTACTCTGCAAAGCTTAGCAAAACCATGATATTTTCAATAACCTCAAATGCATATGGAAGATGAAGAATTATGACAAAGAATTTATTTCTTTGAATTATAAAGACTTTTTCTGGCAGAGGATACAGATTTCCAGAAGAAGTTTTTTAAAAATCTATTACAAAAAGTTCAGCCAGAGTATTTCATAGGAGAGAAAGGTGTGAGATTTCCACCCTTTTTCTTTGGACATGTCTTAGCAATGCCTAGTCCCTGGAGAATAACAACATTCTGTCAATAACAACATTCTAGCAATGCCTAGTCCCTGGAGAATAACAACATTCTGTACAAAGTAGAGAAAGATCCTAACCAAAATGTATTGCTCACAAAAATGGGCTCAAACATATTTACATTTGTGAGGTTGATGCAGGAATAGACTATTTCATTTTATTTTATATGGGATTGCTATTCATAATTGATTCAATAGTTTTTATTAAAAACAGCTTCCAATGACTAATTTTCTACTCATCTTGTCAATTGACAGTGGAATCAAACACATTTTAATGAACTCTCTTGATTTAAAGTAGATGCCCCATTCCAATTCATAACTCCTAAAGGAAAGCAAAACAGGTGAAACAAATTCAACATATTTAGTGAAAACCATAGCCTTAATATAGCTAGTCACTAGCTATATTAGCATTAGTTTCTTCTGTAACTACATAATAGTCATAAAAATAATAGTAAATATAAATAATAAGGATATTATAAAGTTTGCATACACTAAATTCCTAAAATAATAGTCTTAATAACACTGAATTGTTTACTCAAAAAAGAATTACAGGACGTTATTGTAATCACTGTTATTTTATTTTTTAAAAAACTATAATCATTGATCATAACCAAATGTATTAAAACTATGACCTTCACTTAGTACAATGATTTTTTTGGTACTGGTTATGACAAGATGTAATCTATCTAAAGCTAATCTTAATGAACTCAAAGATTGCTATCATTAGAGTTTTTACTGAGTACTGGTCATCTGATTTCCACTCACAGTTACTTCATGTGACGTAGGAGAACATCCTCAGAAGGTGCTATTGGCTGTACTCTTAGATAAACAGATCCACCATGGTATAAACTCTTTCTCCGAAGGCACCCAAGGAGGATTCACACCACCATCCTTTTGGTTAACACCCAAGCACTTCACGTGGTCTCCTTGTCAAGGTTTACGTAGTGCCTATTAGTCGAATTGGGGTTATAGTGACCCTGTAGGACATAGTGAAACAGCTCCTCGGGGTTGCTATGGCTGCAGTGTTTAACATCATCAAAGATGTAGACGATTTCATCTCTGTCCCACGGAGTAGCCCAACACCAAGCCCACTGTGCTGTCATGGTTCCTGTAATGAATACTGAGTGATTAGAAAACACATACTAAAAATTAGATTGAAAAATATGTGGTTTGTAATGAGAGTTGTAAGAACTCCCAACAAAATGATCATTTAACTGAAAATAGAACAAAAAATGTATGAACAATTCTAGTCCAATTTTACTAATTTTTAAAAAAAATTGTGAGTTATGTGTTGGGTTGCCAACCACAAGGTCAACTGTTCAAAAGCAACAACTGGTCCTCGGTGGTAAAGATGAACCTTTCTATTTCTGTGAAAAGCTGTGGTCACAGAATCCCTGAGATAGACCTCCCGTGGCTTGTAAGGTCTCTGTGAGTTGGAATGAACTTGTTGACAGTGAGTATTTTCATAGGTATTATATCATTCTATATGTGGTATTTATTCCTATTTCTATTATTCCAAATAGGCCTTTGTACTAAAAATATAGAACTGTATTTATTGTTAAACTCTATCTTAATACGTAGATATTTTATATGCCAGTGGAATACCAAGTCTCTATACAGTTTATTATCTTTCTCAATATAAAAATTATCAGGACCTTTTCAAGCCCCAAAGGAGTGCATGGTAAGAAACAACAATCATTATTTCCATTGACTCAAATACAGCTCATAGGACAGAGTAGCTTTGGACTGTTTAGTTTTGTACAGAGGGAAAGATAAATGCATTTCCATGTATCAAACCACTTTTGACTTTAAAAGACAAAGAGATGGAAATCTGAAGATGCTAGATGATGTACTCAAAACCACATAGTAGTCAATGGCTTGATGATTAGCAAAGTCATTGAAAAATGCTGAAAAATATGTTAGCTGCTTGTTTTAAGTATTTTTCAATTTCTCTAGTTTATCAGCATCATGTTGAATTGCACATTAGAAAAAAAGGTTTTGTTTTCTTTGCTTTTGGGGTATAAACTCAGTATCCCAGATACTTACATTAGTTTGTTGTGTTAGGAGTCGTGCAGTCGATCCCTACTCACCGCTGCCCTGCGCACTTCAGAATGAGGCCAGCAGGTGGGGCACCATTCTCACACTCCTGTCTGACCAATTGGTGCAGCCACTGTGTCAACCCCCTTCCTTGATTGTCCTCCTCTTTTTCGCTGACTTTCTACTTTACCCAACATGATGTCCTCTGTCAGGGCCCAGTCTCTTCTAATAGGCATTTCTAAAGTACATGCAATCTTCTTTCCTAAGGACTATTCTCTGAAAACATGGTATTTGTTTATTCTTCTGGCAGTCCACAGTACTTTGCATATTCGTCTTCTGCATCATAATTTCAATGTATCAGCTCTTCTGTGGTCTTCCTCGGTAGATGTCCAGTTTTCTTATGCACATGAAGTAATTGAAAATATCACAGCTTCGGTAAGGTGTACCTTAGCATTTCAAATGACATACATCTTTATTCTTCAATACTTTACAGAGATCTGTCTTCCTCTAAACTTGATGACCCCTTCTTCCTACAGTCCAGCTTCTCAGGTGATCTGTTCAACAAGTGATGGAATAAATACAGAAAGCACTCCTTTCTTGATTTTAAACCAGGTCGCATTCTCTTATTCTATTTAAATTACAGCTTCTTGGCTCTTGCATAGGTTTTGCAAGAGCAAAATGAGGTGTTCTGGAATTCATATTCCTCTAAATTATATTCCTGGTGTATTTACTCAAAGTGTTTTTTGTGCTTTTCCTTTAATGTATGAGGCAATTAAATTGATAAATGTGCATGGATAACAGCAATCTATATAATTTTTGCTGTGGATATTTTAGAAACAGAGCAAATATCTGTGATAAACAAAAATATCAGAAAATACTGAGATGATTTACGTTTTTCATCTACATTTCAATTTTGATCCATTTATTTCTTTTGAAAATTAAATTAAAACTACTAAAAGCCCAATCTAAAATATTTAGTTTTGGTCAATCAGGAAGCTATATTGATTTTTCAGTCATTTGACGAACTCATCTTACAAGCTATTCCATCAATTGACTATGGATTCTAACTATTTGTATTAATTAGAAAGCAATGACTAAATCTTGTCAGGGAATGAAGCTTAATAATCCCTACCCCAATATATGAACATTTTCAGAAGGTTTTAACCTTACTACTTTATCTCAAGGAAGACAAGCAAGGAAGCTAGCTAACAAACAAGTAGACCATGATAAAATGAAGAATATAAAACCATGCAATGCGATTTTAACTAGGGATAAATTATTGAGAAAATAGATTAAGTAATAAAATATGATTACCCTTAATTGCTGAGATGATACATTTCTACAATTTAGACAAGAAAATCATTTTATTATATGATCCATTAGAAGGTACAACTAAGTGTAGGCATGTGGAAGCTGTGTGTTTAACATGTTTAAAAAAGCTCCTTAATAATGAAACTGTCCAACAATGAATATTTTTTGTTGAAGACTTTTCTACTTTGAAAGGAAATAACACTTAATTAGAGCAATGATCATTTCAAGAGTGGATTCTCAGATTATAGCTAAAATTGACAATCTTTTCTTTATTCTCTCTTTTTCATTATGTGCATATGTCAAAATATATCTTCCACATTGCTGATTTAAAAGTCTTTAGAAAGTGATAATAGTTGGCTTCAAACTAGAATCACACACACATTTAATCTATTTGCAGAGACACAATAGTAGAAAATTTCAATTATATAATGTGATGGTGCTTACAGAATTATAGTTTAAATGAAATGTCAACGTTTAAAACATGCTTACTTGGCTGAGCCCCAGTGGCGTAGTGGTGTGCGGGACTGTGGCCCACGGGGATGGAGGTTCAATTCCAGCTCCACAGAGCAAAGTCTGGGGCTCCTACTCCCACCACCTGAGAAGAGTGATGCCCCCCCCCAAAAAAAAATAAAACATGCTTGCTTAAAAATCTTAGAAAAGAACATAATATTTCATTATTATCAGTAGTGATAAATAATCTATGCCTGTGGAGAAAATGCTCAGTCATGTTTTTATTACTTCATGCTGGTTGATATGTGGTTTATTTAATGGCTCAATTTTGGGGTATGAAATTTCCACCTTTTGTCTCATGTGATTTACATTGCTATTTTTAATTTTCTTTATTCCAATAAAATTTGACAAAGGATACATTTTAGAATGTCTATGTCTCAAGAAGGAACTCATTATACTCTTGTCCATCAGTTTGTCATACTTTTGGGTTCTATGATGCTGGAAAACATATCACAGGTATTTCAAATATCAGCTGGGTCAACAAAGGTGAACAGGTTTCAGGGGAATTTTATGACTAATGATAGATCATGGAAAACAAGTAGGCTGTCTATTTCGAGACGTTCCTCACTGAAATCCTGAAGCATAGGAGTGGGGTGTGACTACATATAGCGATGGCAGATGACCACTTCATGATGTTTGCCACCCAAAATGTGACTGGGGAAGAGTTGCTCCTGAAAAGGACAGTCAAACTGGCTGAGCCCCGGTGGCGTAAGTGGTTGAGTGCGGGACTGCAGCCCGTGGGCTTGGTGGTTTAAATCCAGTGGCTGCTCTCAGGAGCAGGGTTGGGGAGCTCCCACGACCACCAGAGGGCAGTGTTGCAAAAAAAAAAGTACAGTCAACCAAAATGGTAAGAGATGAAGTATTTAAATAAATTATCAAACCAACTCTAGGTATCCCTTCAAATATTTGGTGACCATTTGAATGCTCTTTGATTTAATGTTTATCTAAATACTTTTCCCCTATTATGATTGATTTGTATGTCTTTTGGTTGTTATGCTACTACAGTTTTACTTATTTGAGCAATTTTTATATATTTTTTCAGAGATACTTTCCAAAGATAGTCTTTCAGTTAATAACTTGTCTTTTCACATTAACAATGACGTCTTTGCACAAAAAAGGTTCTAATTTTTGTGAAGTCCCAAATGTTGTTTTAATGCTTGCTCTTTTTGCTTTTGTAATTATATTATTTAATACCTTACTAAGAGCTAGGTCTGACAGTTGGTCCTGAATTTCATCTAAAGATATTATTGAGTTTAGCCATATAGGCCCTTAACCCATTTTATTTTTGCTTTTGTATTTGCCTGTAAAATTGTGCTGAAGATAATTTAAAAAATAATTAAAGTAGTGCATAAACAGAGAACTGGCAGAACTTTAAGCTCAATTCAGTAAAGTGTATGGGGAAAAATACCATCACTGATATTACACACATCTGCTAAAGCATAGAATATCAGCAATATGTTTATCATTGTTACTTGACTATGCAATGAGTATGATAACAAATTATGGATAAAAGTGCAAAGAATGTGTATACAGAATACTTAATTTTGTACCTAGGAAGCTGTACATGGATCAAGTAGTTGACAAACAGAACAAAAATATACTACACAGTTTCAAATAAGGAAGGATGTGCATCAAGGTGGTGTCTTTTTACTCTACTTCTTCAGTCTGCACGGGGGAAAATAATTTGAGAAGATAGAGGAAGAACTCAGCATGAGGATTTATCATCAACCTGTGACATGCTAATGATAGAATGTTGCTTGCTGAAAGTGAAGAGGGCTTGCATTATTTAATAACTGTTTATTTATGAATAGCAAATACCATAGCCTTCTTTATAGATTCCACTTAAATGCTAGGAAAACAAATTTCTTCACAAATGAATCAGTAAGCAACATCACAGTAAGCAAAAATAATATTGAAATTTTTGAAGATTGCATTTTGCTTGGAAATGCCAGAAGAAGAAACTGTCAGGAAATCACAGAATGCATTTTTATCTTGAGTAAATCCACTAGAAAAGATCTCTTTACAGAATTAAAAAAGGAAAAATGTCACTTTGATGTTTGAAATATGCCTGAACTAACTGTAGCATTTTCACTTTTTTTTTACATAAAAAACCGAGACAGTGACTGAGAAAGACCTGATAATAATTGCTGCTTTACATCAGAGGAGAATAAATACTTTTGTATCAAAGAATATTGAATATACCATTGTCTGCTGGGAAAACAGATCTGTTTTAGATCAGAGGAGAATTGATTCTTTTGTATTATGATGTTGGTGAAGAATATTGAATATATCATGGTCTTCCAGGAAAACAAATTTGTTTCAGAAGAAGAATAGCCAGAATTTTCCTTAAATGAGGATGATAAGGCATGCAGAGAATGACACAATGCTTCATCAAGTCCTGGGTGAGTGACAATATGAAGACCCTGAATTAGATGCATTTGCACAGTGGGTTAAATAATGAGCTGAAACACAATAACTATTGTGATGATGATGTAGGACTGGGCAGTTCTTCATTCTGTTGGGTAGAAGTTGAACCAACTTCATAGCACCTAAAAATCACACAAAACAACATAAAGTTCCAAGAAAACTCACAAACAATGAACACAACACAGATTATTAAATGGGGTAAGAAAATTGGTAGCACTACAAAATAATACTTGGAAAAATAACCATATTCAATGAAAATCTTTCAATCATTGTCCAGAATATGGATTACATACACTGTCAAGAAAGCAAGTTGTAGAATTGATATACAGGACCCATGAATATACAGATTATAAGAAACACCATCTTAGACAAAAAGGCAAAAATTGAATAGAAATCAAAGTGGCAAATTTATTAATCAAATGACAGTCAATAAAAATAGGAGTTCCAATGTCAATTTCCATTAAAATTAAGGTAAAACTAGAGTAAGAGAAAAAACATTGCAATTGTTTAAGGATCAATTGAACAGGAGTGCATAACAATAATAAATATCTATGTATCCAGTGTAAGAGCATCACAATATAAAAATTAAATTCTAACAAATGATGAGAAAATGGCAAGGCTGTAATAATAGTTGTTAGCTCTTGTGCTGTGTGGTCATCAGTTATCACTTATGGTGAGCCTAGGTACAACAAAACAGAATGCTGCAACCCCATGCTCCACTATCCTTAAAATCATCTGGTGTGTTGTCTTAATTTGCGTACCGCATTTCACCTCTTTGGGTTTTAATAATATCCATGGCAATGGTTACACAGGTAAGCTCTGAATAGTTATTTATCAGGCATGTTACAAGGTTTTTTTTCAGGTTCTCAATGGCCATAGCACTTAGCTGGAAGCCTCAGCCTAAAGCCATTCAGCTCCACGTCAGTGAGCACATCTGCAAGAACAATATCCTCAATTCAGTGTCCATAGGCACCCAGTTCCACAAGTCAGCCTCCTGAACAAAACATCTCCATTCGTTGCTCTGTGGATCGAGAAGTCCACATTCTGTTCCATCTTATGCCTCCTGCCCTCTGCTGCTCCTTGAATGTTGTCTGTTCATGGCATTCAGAGGACGTGCTCCACCTCTGGCTCTTGCTGGTAAGGAGACCCCTCTTCCTGCTTCTCAGTGTTCACTTTATAGATAGCAGGGGAGCATTCAAAGGACTCCTGTTCACAACTACTTACAGGTGAGTCCTATCAGTATCTTCCTTTGTCTTTTGACTAGATCCCCTCAAGACCAGGTCCTTTGGTGAATGTGAGAGACTTTGACTAGAAGAGCCACGTTAAACAGCTTACTGCTCCTGAATTTAAGCATATTATTCCAGTCACTCTGTCAGTCCATCTCCCTAAATGCCTTCTGCTTTATCATGTCCTTTTCCAGAGAGTGATCTTGTTAGGTTCGACCTTCAAGGCAGGAAGCGGTGGTACACCTGGATTGGCCCATCTAGGCCAGATGAATTTGATTCAGCCAATGGGGTTGACCAGTATCGCTGACCATGCCTCCCATGGGGGGCACAGAGAGAGTGGTATGAAAAGGCAGTTTTGCAGCTGCTACACAACGTAGCACTGCTGATATGAAGACTGCACGCATGCCGTGGACTCTGTCTGGTTTATGTTTCTTTTACTGTAAAACCTGTAACTTCTTTCATAAAACTCACTTGGATCACAAAGCATGAGAGAGAGAGAGAGAGAGAGAGAGAGAGAGAGAGAGAGAGAGAGAGAGAGAGAGACAGCATGCTGTAACATACTGTGCCTGTGATTTGCAGATAAAAGGCCGAGGAAAACGCACCCTGGCCTGACTTTAATAATACAGGGATTTTTAATTTCAGAAAAAAAATTGTTTTTAATCTTTACTTTCATAGTTATCAAATATATAACAACCAAAATATATTAAAAATATAAATATAATTTCGGTGCCAGATACGTCTTAATTAAGTGTATTTAATTAAATGTTAAGTAATTAAATGCATTTAATTAAATGTTACATAATTAAATGTATTTAAGTGTATTTAATTAGATGTTATAAAAATGTCGCCTTCGGAGTTATAGCGTTAAAACTGTACTGCGGCCACTTGGGAAGGATGCCAACCTTGATTTCTCCGGCCACGCCCTGTGGAAGCCCATCCCTTCATGGCTGTATTTCCCTCTCTGCTCCCTATCTTTAGGGGAGGCAGGTCTGCCTTTCTGTGTTGCCCTATGGCAGATAGCCGAGACAGGAGAGTTGCCCACAGGCCAGGTGAGCATCTGCTCATTGAAGATCGGTCCAGCCTGGCCAGCCAGGAGCAGGAGAGCTGCAGCAGGTGTGGAGCCTTGGGAGAGCAAGCAATGTGTGAGCAAGTCAATGGAGGGCCTCCTAGACACTGGAATGCCTATCCTGTCCTCACCTTCTTCCCTGACCCTGGGCACCATTCACAGGAGAAACGGTGGAAACTGCTCTAGCCAGAGCCCTCAGAAGGGGGAGCGTACTGTACAGCACCCCAGAGAGCTGATGGGGGTGTTTCCCTGCCATTAACGGATAGAGAAACCCACAGAAAGCCTACCTCAGGGTCATTACAGTCTTTAAACCAGTGAAGGTGTTTATCCTGCTCTTGTGTTTACAGTGAAAAAATACATATGCCTGTCAGTCTTAAGATTCCCTCTTTCTAAACTCACCATGACACTAGCCCACTTCCAGGACCACTGCCCTCTCACAGCCTTATCCCTGCCTCACCTAAACCAGACAGCTGTTGGTTTCTTCCAGAATTTCTCAGGGCACCAATGACTCTGAACTGAGTGTGCCAGCTCCTGTACCACTTCAACTTCATCTATCGTCGGCCCCGAGTGGACACCCCATTCCAACAGAGTAAGAAGGGTGTGGACTCAAAGTCCCACTTCATTTCCTTTGCTGGCAGTAAGCCGCTAGAGATTTCATTGTTCAATACCGCAAGCATTTGTGCCCATATCTCTCCAGTGGGGGAATGTTAGGTTCGAGTTTCCAGCCTGGAAGAGGTACTACGCCTAAGTGGACATAATGCTTGGATTAGCCTATCTAGGCCAGGTGAATTTGAGTCAGCCAATGGGATCAATCGGTATCAAGGGTCACAACTCCTTACAGACTCCCCCCAAAACACAAAACAAAACAAAACAAAACAGAACTAGAAGTTTCCTCCCTGGTGTACTTTCTCCCAGTGGATGTTATACAATGATGCAGCATACCTGGAGTGTGGCTCCACAATCGTGCCTGAAACGCTGTCTGGCTTGTGTTCAATTTACTGTGACACTGAAACTGCTTCTTAGATCCATAAAATTTACTTGATCACAAATGAGGATTCCGTGTGAATTTTTTCTTATGCAAAGCTGAGGACTGAGGTATTTTTCTCCCACAAGAGAGCGATCTAACAGTCTCTATAAATAATATGTCTTTGCACAGCACTTGAGACAAACTTTTGTTAGTCTTGTTGTGATATATTCTGACCATACTTCTTCTAAATGCTATAAGAAGAGGGTACCTTCCCCCCGCAAAAAACAAACCAAACCAAAACAAAAACGGAAAAAACAACCACTGGGCAGAGCTATCATATTGCTGAGAAGGTTCATGAAGGCAGTTTGGCTCAAACCTCAGTAGTTTTCTTTTTTTTTTTCTTTCAGTGAATTTACTAGTTATAGTTTCTAGAAATATAAAATTTCTCTTTTCCTCCAATTCTCTGAAACTGGCAGCTCTAATAATTTGAGTTGTGAGGCTGGGAAGGTTTGTTTCCTGCTTGGGGAAAAATGCCGCAGAAACTGTTGTGATATCAAACACAGCTTAAAAGCACAGTGCTATGGGAAAAGTTATGTGTGATTGATTTTCATTTCAAAAAAGGTGAGAGGCAGATTTATGACAAAACTTTTTCTGGATGTCCATCAACTTCCCAAATGGACAGAAATGTCTACCGTATTCATAATGCATTTGGAGTTCATTCTACCAGGTTAGATTGTTAATCAAGTGTTTAGTTTAGAGGGTCTGAAAATATAGTGTAATTGTGTGTGACAGAAACAACCTCATTTATGGCAGCCGGGGACTGGTTTTGCCATGACCACAATGCACCTGCCCATGCAGCCATGTCAGTGTGCCAGGTTGGGGCAAACAAAAAGAAGCCTGCTTCTCTTGCCCCATGCACCTCATTCAACTGATCTCATGTTGAGTGGCTTCTTTTTGCTTCCAGGAATGAAGAGAGGCAGGAAAGGACAGTGATTTGATACTGTAGAAGAGGTCAAGAGAAAATTCAGGGAGTTGCTGTCAGTTATTCAAACAGATGAGTTTGAAAAAGATGTTTCAAAAATGAAATTGCTTATTTGACAAACGGATTAAGTGTAATGGAGAGTACTTTGTAGTTGATAAGTTTGTTTTAGAAAAAAATTAAATATGTGGCTTGGAAAAACTCCATGGGGGGGGGGGTTTAAAGTCATCCCCTCATACTGATTTGTATGGGTTTTGGTCACCCCATGGTATGCTCAGTGTTCTTTACTAGCACCATAATCCAATGTGTCCACTCTTCTTTGATCTTCCTCATCCGGTGTCCAGTATTCACATATGTAGGAGACTATAGTGAGACGTTTTGACAATCATTTTCAATGAGGTATCAAGCAACTATCAAGGAACTCAACAAAGAAGCAAATGACTTAAAAAATACAATCAGCCAAATTTGATATACATAGACACACAATCCAAAATAGTATAGGGTACATTATTTTCCAGTGCACATGAGACATTCTCCAAATAGACTATCTGCTAGGGCACAAAGCTTGCTACAATTAATTACAAACAAAATTAAACATTGAAATACTACAAAGAATCTTCTTATACTGCATCCTGGCAAGGATGTCCCCAAGACCAAAGGGGACGACTTCTAGCAACCCCAAGACCTGACAAGGAAACCATTAGCTGTCCTCTCTCCTAGTGAAGGAAAACTCAGGAGTCCACAACCCTACTGAGAAAGGAAAACTTCAGGTGTCCACATACAGCATGGAACAAGGAAGGCCCCATTCATCTGCAACCATTGTTATAGACGGCCTCTGCTGTTCTAAGGAACCAGTAAGAAAAGGTTCAGCTGTCTCTCCCCCACTTCACTAATGAAGGACCAAGTCATCTAGGGACATGAAAGGAAGGTCCTGAGTATCACTGCACTACATAGCATAGGCTCTGGCCATTCCTGTGCCCCAGCATGAATGTTCCCAGGCATCCTGTGATTTGGCAATAACAGGCCAGCGGTTCCCTGTCAAGGAACATACAAACTTTCCCAAGGACCCAGCAAAGTATGTCAAAGTTGCTCTGCAACCCAGCACACAAGGTACTGGCTGGTTCCACCCACTACTAAGGAAGACGTCAAATATACACATTTTTTAGCTAGGATAGGCACAACCATCGTAGCAACACAGCAAGAAAAATTCTAGGTGCCCCCATATCCTAACAGAGAAGGTCACAGCTATTCCTGAAATCCAGAGAGAAAAAGCCCAAGTGTCCTTGCCTCCATCAAGGAGATCCCAGCCATTCCAGTGATCCAGTGAGGAAGGCTCTGCTTATCCAAGCAAAGAACAAGTGTCAAGTGGTGCCATATGACCCAGCGAACAACTGAAGACAAATAGTTGCACTCAGTTGCTGCAGAAATAGCAATCACATACACACAAAAAAATCTATAAACAAATGAACAACATACAGATGGAAAGAATTATTCTGCAGAAATAGCCCATTCTGTCAGAAATAGAATTCAGGAGAATGATGTTTATGTATCAGAAATGAGTGGAAGAAAGAATTATAAAATAGAAATGATACACTAAATAAATCCACATAAGATAAATAATAAGATAAAAATAGAATAATAAAATTGAAGAAAAAAACCTGAATTAGTGAACTCAAAGACACATTTTTTTATACAACCCAGTAGAGAAACAATCAACAAAAAATGCAAAGCAATCTAAAGATTGTCTATGAATGATGCAGGTCACCATCAAGAGGAACTATCAACATCTCATTGAACTGACAAACAGAAGAACAATGGGAAAATCAATAAGACGAGTAGTTGGTCCTTTGAAGGGACCAACAAGATGGATAAACCAATTGCAAACTTAACAGAAGATGCAAATATCTAGACATACAGATGTAAATGGTAATATCCAACATAACTAAATGGAATTTAAAAAGTATACAGTGCTATGAAAATCTTTACTCCAACAAATTTGACCAATGAGATGAAATGGACAAATTTCTAGAAACATTCTATCTATACAAATTAAAGTTGACTAATGTTGAAAACCAACAGACCCATAACTAAAAGAAACCAAGCAGGGTATTAAATACTTTCAAGCAAAGTAAGTCCAGAACCAGATGGTTTCACAGGGGAACTCTACCAAGTATTCCATTCTACATACTATTTCAGAATATAGAAAAGGACAATGAACTCTCAGACATATCGTGTAACATGAGCAATAATTCTGATATTCTGATATCATAAAAAAGGCAAAAATGCTACAAGGACACACAGAGACTTGATAAAAGGATTGTTCAAATAAATCAAAAGAGTTTGTCAACATGACATGATGTAGAATAACAAGTAGAAATCAATTGGTTTTCTGCATTATAAAGAAGAGAGCTCTGAAAAAAGCATCAAGAAAACAGCAATGATATCAAGAAAATAACAACACAAAGGATGAAGTGTTTAGGAAGGAACTTAACAAAAGTAACAAAACAGTTATACAAAGAAAACTATAGAGCACTATTAATTCAGGAACATATCATTATAGGGTTAATACTAAGACAGCAGCTGTACCTTGGGCCTCTACCTAGTCACTCCCTCAATGCAAGAACACTTTGTTCTATGAATCCAGCCACAATGCTCACCGGCCCAATATGATCATTGAAGTCAAATAGGTGCAGAAAATGAATGGCACCCAGATATCAAAAGATACACCATCTGGGGGTCTCAAAGCCTGAAGATAAACAGCTAACTAGCCGAAAAGAACCCAATTCCACACAGAAGAATCACACTGCCCAGTGTGGCTGTGAGGAGTCAAAAGAACCAGATCTCAGGCATCAAACAAGTGCATGCACTTTCCTGAGATGATCATTGAGGACAAGTGGGGACAGGAGAAAGAGTGATGAAGATGGCTAAAGGTGCCCTGCTAGGAAGACAATACCTGAAGCCTCAAAGGCTTGAGGATGAGGAAACAGTGCAACAAGGCCTACCATAGAAGAAGCACACCAGCCTGTGCGACCATGAGGAATGGAAAGAACAAGGCTATCAGGCATCAAAGAACCAAAAATATATCATTAAGTCCCCACCCTCCTGTCATGATCGCTGAGGACAAAAGGGTGCAGAGGCAGACAGAACTGAGGATATTGATGGCGCCCAGCCAACAAATGATAAAGTAGCTGGGACCTTAAAGGCTAGAAGGTGAACAAGTGGCCATACAGCACAGAAATAGAAAAGCCCACATAGAACAAGCACACCCACCTGTGTGATCACGAGGAGTCGATGGGAGCAGACATCAAACACCAAAGAACAAGGATTTAATCAGTTAAGAATGAGGGGGAGAGCAGGGTGGGGACCCAAAGCCCACTTGGGGGCAATTGGACACCCCCTTACAGGGGAGTCACGGGGAGGAGATGTGCCAGTCAAGGGGCAGTGAGGTAGCAATGAAGCATAAAACTTTCCTCTATTTCCTGAAGGTTTCCTCCCCCCAACCACCATGGTCCAACTCTGCCCTGCAGTTCCAGCTGGACTGGAGGAGGTGCACTCGCAGAGATGGGAGCTGGAAACGCAGGGAACTCAGAGTGGATGAACCCCTTGGGGTCATTGGTGGGAGTGGAGTTGCCAGTTGGGTGAAAGCAGGGTGGAGAGAGGAAGCCACCTATGGGGATTTGCAGACTGTCTCCTATCTGATCGATGGACATAGGGAGGAATGGGCAGGGGGAGATGTCAGGCAGTGTAAGACATGACAAAACAATATTGATTGCAGAGTAATGAGGACTGTGAGGAAGGGGGGAAAGGTTGGAGGGGGAAAGGAGGGGGGCTCATATCAAGGGCCCAAGTGGAAAGGCAGATGTTGGGGGAATGTTGATGAGGGCAGGCAAGTGGAGGTGCTTGGAACAGTATATGTAACCATGTATTGAACTATGTATGATGAAAAGCGATGTATGAACCCCCAATAGAGTGATTAAATAAAAACAAATAAACAAAAAGATATAGAAAAAAAAAGTTTTAAGAGTTAAAAAAAGAAAAGAAACCAAAAGAGAACGGCCCAAATGAAAGACGATCCCATTTTACTGGATGGGAAAGACTACTGTTGTGAACATGATAACATTACCCAAAGCACTCTAAAAGTACAATAAAATTCTGACCCAAAACCCATTTCCATTTTTTTAATAAATGGAAAAACAATTTACTAACATTATAAAGAAAAGAAAGACATGGAGGATTAGCAAATAACTCCTTTGGAAGGACAACAACAGAGAAGGCTTCCCACTACCCAACCTCAAATGTATTATACAGCCTCTGTAGTCAAACAGTCTGGGACTGATAAAATGATACCTACACAGACCAGTGGAACTGAGCATAAAACAAAAACAACAAAAATAAATCTACCTAAGAGCTATTGATTTTTGACAGAGGACCTAAATATAGTAAATGAGAACTAGTCTTCTCAACAAATGGTGCTCACCACTTTGAACTCCACTTGAAGAAAAATGGAATAGGATCCATTTCTCACACCAGGTACAAAAATGAATCAAGATAAATCACAGACAAAACTAAACTCCAGAGCTACAAAGATCATCAATGAGGAAATGGGAACAAATTTAAAAGTTCTATTGAAGAGCATACACATACTAGCACATATAAAAAGGATTGACACATAGTAGAAGAAAAAACAGATCAATGGGACTTCATTAAAAATAAGACACATATGTACACCAAATGATTTCATCCAAAAATCTCACACTCTGGGAAAATTGTTTTGCAATGATGCAATGGATAAGGGTTCACTCTCTAAAACCTATAGTATACTTTGAAAACTCAGTAAGGTAAAAAATAAAATTATAATAGAGCAGAAGACATCAACAGACAGTTCCCTAGAAATGATATTCAAATGACTAACAACATACAAAGCATATGAATAAATTATCACAATCGCTAGCCATCCTGAAGATGCAAATCACTGAGAATGATAACCTACTTCAAAACAGAGCAAAAGAAAATAAAACAGAAGGCAACAAGTGTCAGTGTGGTATGGAGAGATTGGAAATCTCATACATTCTTGGTGAACTTTTCAACATGTATAAACCATTATGGAAAGTAAGATAGATGTAGCTAAAACAACTAAGAATGGAAATCCTGTATAACTTTGCTGTGTATATATGCTAAAGAAGTAAGTGACATAATTAAACAGATGTGTGCATCCCATGCTCATGGCAGCACTTTTCACAATGGTATTATTAAGTTGGAAAAAGTCCAAAAGTCTATCAGCAGAAGAGTGACTAAAGAAGCCTTGTTACATACAGTAGACTACTATGTTTAAAAAAAAAACACTGATGAAACTATAATGAATCTAAAGAACATTTCACTGAGTGAAGTTAATCACTAAAGAACTAACATTATATAAGACCATTATTATAAGTACAAACACTAAGCGAATAAGAGGCATTTGTTCTCAAGGGTTAATCTGGTTATAACAGTCTACTCTGGTTTCTTAAACAATTTGGTTTCATACTTGTCTAATGTTCCAGACACATTTATCATTTTCTTACTTGTATAGTTATTGAAACCCTTTAAAGAGGAGGCCTCGGGTGTTAGTCTTGGTAGACTGGAGAAACAAATTCATGGAGACACTGATATGTATATAGGGGAGAGGTCTATATAGAAGAGCAATTGAACATTGAGAAAAACCTCTGAGTCCAGTCCATAAATCCGACATCAATCCATATGTCTGACAGCAATATTTGAAGTGTTCTTCAGACTCACAAAACACATTCAATGATGCTTCATGCTGGACGATCACATGCCAGTAGTGCAAGGTCAGTTGTTGTGAAGCATCTCACGATTGGCAGGGTCCCTCTGTGACTTCTCCAGCATCGGAGGTCTGATTGTATCCATGTGGCTTCTTCTCAAGGATGTCTCACCAGAAGAAAGCCTTGTCAGTAGAGAGTCTCCACGCAAGTAAGTGAGTGTCTCCTGCTTCCAAGAAGGAAGTAGCAGAGTTCCCAGAATTCTCAGAGAAGGCCATGCCCACACAGGTCTCATTAGTTATCTCCAGATTGACAGACTAGACTCCACCCCTAGATTTTTAATCCTCAAATTGACACCAGATTATGAGACTGCCACACCTCAGCTTAGTTGAGGTCAATTATTTATTTAGAGGGCAGGGGGACATGATCAAGTGATTCTTGCCATATAGCATCCTTTCATGGTCTCTCAAATTATAAACACTCCCATACTGTAATTAGTAAACTTCAGTGAGAATTCATAAAGAGAGGGGTGGGATGGGGCTGTCTGTCTCTTAGAAGGTGATTAAATGTCTACTGGTGGGAAAATCAAGGTGGGGGTGGGGGAGCAGACTGCCCTTATGGAATATGCTGAACAATACTTACTTAGACTCCCAAAGGGAGAATCCATCTAGCATGGGTTTTCTGGCATTTTTAGCCAGTTTCTTATCAGCATTCAGTGACTCTCTAACTTTGTGCTATAGGCGAGATAGATTTTTGATTTTGGCTCTTTGAAGTATAAGGCATTGTTCTTAGACAACATCAGAACTGCGTGGTTTTGGAGCCCCACTAAAGCACACTGGTTGCAGATAACATGAGCCAACATACTGCTGTGCATTCAAAGCTGAAATGCCCGAATGTGAAAAGAAGCTGAGGACAGGTCCCACAATACCTTGCCTTGGAAGTCAGTGGACTTTTCATTCAAATCTCTCATTTTTTGAGGATGCCCAGTAGTGGTCAATTTAAGATGACCATATAGTGGTTATTTTCATACTTTCGTTTTTTGTGACATGTTTTAGTCACATCGCAAAAACTGTCCTAACAGACATAGCTGTGCTTTTGTTAATGAGCATTATTGAAAAATTTACCCCCATTGTTGCTATCTTAAATACGTTTCAGCTACTTAAATTTTTAACCTGCATATGTGAACATCCCATATCTTTTAGTCTAAATATATACATATTTTTTCCTCAGTAGTACTTTAAATTCTATACTATTGGTTTGATTGAAATTGATAAATGTCTTATCAAGATTAATTACATTGCATCTCAAGAAGCTAATAATGCCACCTCTACCGGATGTATAAAAACTATATATTCAAATGAATTCAAGCTTGTGCTTAATCAGAACCCTAATTCTAAGAACAATTAGGTTTTATGACATATCCCTGCTTAATACTTTACATTATGAAGCGATCATTGATCACAGAGGTTCTATAAAAAGTGCAGTAAAATCAGATGGTACCTGGTGAGATCATTAAAGTGTCATTTAAAACAAGAAGTCATCTAAGAGAAGTGTCAGCAAAGTCTGCGTGGAAGGATCACACCAACTAATGCAATTCTAGGATTATAAATAATGAAATATAAAATCAGAGTATTAGGGTATAAACTTTGAACACCCACCTTACAGAAACCATAGATGACAGTGAAAGCCCAAAATCCATTTGCAAATGTCCCTCCATTGAAGACTTTTGACTATTGACCAGAGATGTGAATATTCTTGCCCCAGACAGAGTGTATTCAAATTTGGATAACTAATGATATAGTTAGGTCAAAATTTACCACATCATTTACTTTTAACTAATTTTTATTTGTCTTAGTTTATATTTTCTTCTATTATCTCTTACTTGTATCTTTTCTGATGTTTTTTAAAGATAATTTTTGTGGTTCTGTGTGATTTCTTTATATTAAATCCAGAATAGTTTATTTATAGTGATAGGAACTAGATTAATAGTTCTTAAGCTTTGTGAATGGAAGGGCTGAGCATTATGCTAATTATGGGTAAAAGAATGAAGAAAATACTGTAAAATAAATTGTGGTGATGACTGCACATCTCTTTTTAAATATATCCAAATCATTGATTAGAATGGTTTGTAAATTATCTGGCCATAAAATGTTTTATAAATAAGCCTGTAATCACTAAAAGAAAATAAATAATAAAGATTAGAATAGAAATAAAACATTCAAAAACCAGAAAACAATAGAAAGAGTAAACAAACAAAATTTGGTTTTTTGAAAAGATTAATAAAACAGACACACCATTGGCAAATCTAACAAATAACAAGATGGATAAAGTGCAACATAGAAAATGAAATAAGTGTCTTAATAACAGAATTAACCAAAAATATAATTAGAAAATAATTCAATGCTATGGAAAATTGTATTCCTTAAAGTTTGAAAACCTAGAAATAATGAACAAGCCACTCATAACACACTATCTAAGACTTCATAGACTGATGTAGAACACCTGAGTAAATCCACAACATAGAAGAAATGATCAGGTCATTTAAAGGCTACCAACAAACAAAAATTCTAGCACCCAAAGAATTCCCTGGTGCATCATACTAAACATTCAGAGCAAACTTTCCACAAGTTCTACTGAATATATAGGATATAGAAATAGGTGAAAAGCTTCTAAATGCATTTTATGAAGTGAGCACCACCTTAACACCAGCCCAAGTCAAAGACATTACTAATACATATCATTAAATATTATTAATATAGATAAAAATTTCAACAAAATCCTACCCATTGAAATCTAGCACTGTGTTAGTCTGGGTAGACTAGAGAAATAAATTCATGAACACTCACATGTGTATTAAAAAAGAGCTTATAAGAATAATTGAATATATAAGAGTAATTGAATATTGAGAATATTGAGAAAACCAGCCTAGTCCAGATCAAGTCCATAAGTCCAATATCAGCCCAAATATCTGATACTACTCTTAAATCCTCTTAAGACTCATGAAACCCATGTAATAAAACCTAATGCAGGAATATCAGGGTCCAGTGGGATTCAGTCGTGTTGTAAACACCTTGGCAATGGCAAGAGTTTCCATGTGGCTTCTCCAGGTCCCAGTACTCTGACTGCATTAGGGTACATCCATGTGGCTTAAACTCAGGGATGTCTCCCAGTGACATCAGTGTCACCAGTGTCCTACCTCCAGCAAGCTATTTATCTCATTCATTCTTCCAAATGAGGTCAATAAGCTGCAACCTTATTTGCAAGTTCAGCTCCACCCCTTCACTCATAAGTCTCAAAATGACAACAGATTGGCACCATGTTAAAAAAATATGTTATGAACAAATTGAATTTATACTAATATGCAAGAATGGCTCAATGCTAAAAAAAAGCAATCATCATAATCAGCCATATAAATTAAATGAAGTAAAGGCATCACATGATGACATCAAATGGCAAGGAAAAAAAATTGACAAAATTCAATACCCATTCCTGAGAAAAAACACTAAACAAATTGGAATGGAAATGAAACTCCTCAACATAATTAAGGACACATATACAAAACCAAAGGTCAACATTTATCTTAGCAAAGAACTGAAAACTGAAAGCATTCCCATCATTAATGGGAACGAGGCACAGATGCCTTTCATCATTGCTGCTGTTCAGTATTTTGCTTGGGATCTTAGTTTGAGGTTCAAAAAGAATGGGGAATTAATTTAAAGCATCAAATTGGCAATACTTAACCTCATAGAATTTGCAGATGATATGATTCTCTATAGAGAAAATCTTAAAGACTCAGCATGACAGTTATGGGAGTTAACAGAAATATTTAGCAAACTAACAGGTTACCAGATCAATATACACACATTGTAAGTTCATTTACAATAGCAAAGATGTCTGTGAGAGGAAAATCAGGAAAACAGTGCCATTAGCAATAATTACCCCAAATCAAAATACATTGGAATAAATATAACCAGAGAAAGAAATGAAAAACTTAAAAACTTAAAAAAATACAGGAAGAAATCAAAAGACATGCCTAACCAGAAGAATATGTCATATTCAAAGACTGGATGATGTAACATTGTGAACATGCTAATAATTCGCAAAGTAGCCATTATTTGTCTGTCAGTTTTCCTTACTTTTGTGGATAGTATGTTGCAAATTGAGATAACTGCATTTTAAATACCTCCAGGATTACCCAGGATGAACAACTGCCAGTGGAGTTTTCAGAATGAAAAAAGAAATAAATAAAAGAGCAGGAATAAAGAATAGGCTATATATAATGGAAGGATTAGTTCATAAAATTTTATGAACAGCAATAAGACATTATCAGATATAGTGTGCCAGGAGTTCACCCATCAGGTTGTGAAACATTCAAAATATGACCAGAAGTGCTCTTTCCTCAAAGTAGAATTCACCTTTATGATGTGCATGTTGAAATACGCTCCGGACCTGTATTGGCTAATGGGGCATGATTCAAAATAGGAACAGCTGCAAATATCTATTAATAATTGGAACATGGAATGTAGCAAATTACTCTAGAAAAAATGGTAAATTTTCAAAAATAAAATGGAATCCATAAAGATTAATAACCATGGCATTAGTGAGTGGAAATGAACTGGTATTAGCCATTTCCAATCAGATAAACATATGGCTTGCTACATGCTTTACGATAAGTTCAATAGGAATGACATCATAGTGATCATCCAAAAGGACATTTCAAGAGCTGTCTTGCAATACAAAGCTGTTTGGGGCAGGATATTTATGTATCTTACAAAGAAAACTAATGAATGTAACTATTATTTAAATTTACATACCCAGAACTAAGCTAGTGATATAGAAATTAATGAATTCTACCAGCGTCTCCAGTCTAAAGTTGATCAAATATGTAACAAAGGTGAACTTTTAATTGCTGGTCACCGTTGTTGCTGTATGCCATCGAGTCAGTCTAGTTCATAGCGACCCTGCGTACAGCAGAGTGAACCAACCCGAGTTCTGTGCGCCTGCACCATCATTCCTGTTTGAGCCCATTGTTGCAGCCACCATGTTAATGTGCCTTTTTAAAGGTCTACTTCTTTTCCCCTGCTCTCCTACTTAAGCGAGTGTGATGTCCTCTTCTAGGGGCTGCCTCCCCTGATAACATGATATTTGTAATACAAGTATTGCAAGCAAATGCAGGGACTACTAATTGGAAATTTGGACACCATGACAATAACCATACTGAAGATTCAATGATAGAACTTTGCAAGACCAGTGGCTTTCTTCATTTCAAATATCCATTTGGAATAAAATAAGCAGCAACTCTTCACATGGACTGCACCAATGAAACACTAAGGGATCAAATTAACTATCTACAGCAGCAGTTCTCAGGCTGTGGGTCACAACCCCTTTGGTGGCTCAATGATCTTTCACAGGGATTGCCTGATACATAGCTGTAGTGAGATGACAGTTATGAAGTAGCAGTGAAAACAATGTTATGGTTTCGGGGTCACTGCAACATGAGGAATTGTATTAAAGAGTCATGACATTAGGATGTTGAGAACTACACATGTACAGGAAGAGATGATTTAGATGCTCAATTAATTAGCTCGAACAAGATCAGAGGCTGAGGATCAGATTAGCAATGGTTCTTATGCAAGTTTGGGTTGAAGTTGAGGAAAATTAAAACAAGTCAGCTTGTGATCTCTTTTAACTTCTAATAGAATATCTGTCTGATATGTATTCTATAGTATTCCAACTGGATAATTCCACATGAAGAGTGGTGTTATGTTGCTGACAAAAGGTATTTGTGATAAAGTCATTGGTCTTTCAAAATTCTATCATGCAATACCCAGCTTTATTTCTATCACCATGATCATATTTTCTAATTATTGTTTTGCCCTTTTTTCTCAATCTTTTGCATTCAAATCATCTACAATTATCAATGAACCTCCATGCCATGTTTGGTTGATTTAAGATTAAATAAAATGATAGAATCATTCAATTTTTTCACTACTACCTAGTGATTTCTGTATATATTTGCATAAAAATCATATTGACTGAATTATATGTAAGTACAGAGATATTATCCAGTTACTGCCCACATTGCATTTCAAGAAGCATCTTGAAATGCACTTTTTGATGAAAAATGCTACATTATTGCTCTTTAATCAATCAATACTGGCAACATAAGCCATATGATTACTGATTCAAATTGACCCAAACTAGTCCAATTCAGCTCACTAATGCCTGGTATATTGATATGCATTATTGATATCTATTTTAATTTTGATAACTTCCCATTTTCCTAGACAAATACATTGTACATTAGCTGTAGATATTTACAGTAGTTTCCATCTTGATTAGCACACCATCAGCAACTGAAGGTCCTTACCACTGTGCCTCTCTGTGTTAAGTTTGGATCTCTGGAGACGCAGAACCTGCACATACACAGTGCACTGGTGTGTCTATAGAAAGAGAAATAAGTCAAGAAATGACGCAGACTACTTCAGTAGTGAGTAGATCCAGTTTGGGTCCTGTCTGTGGGTCAAATGTAAGCTGAAGGTGTGTCTGTATGTGCAGGGCCTGATGAACAGGAAGCTGGAAGATGGGATGGAAACAATACAGGCTGATGTGAGCCAAACTGAGTGAATCAGAGATCCCAAATAAATTGAAGGTCACAGTCCACAGAATTGGAGAAGGAGGGCTCCTGGAATTGCCAGGTGACATAACTATATTGATAAACCAGATGCAGGATACAATCCAGCAGCAGAAGTCATTTTCTACTAAGGATGTGCCACACCCTGAAAGAAAACTTTCCCCAATCATATAAAGGTTGCAACCAAATTAAGGATGTCTATTCTTTCCATAACTTCGTGGTTACAGGGGTTAGAAGATTCCATCATAGAATTGACAGCACTTTGTTAGGTCGTGCCATGGGAGAATCCTGGACCACACAATTTGACAAAAGACCCAACTGTCACATCTGTCTATGCTGTTGTGTTCAGTCTGCTTCAGAAGGCAGCTCTGCCTCAGCCATCTTTCAGCATGATGTGTGCCAGAGTCCTGCTTCTTGTCATGATGTGCTCCGTGGCAAATCCCTCAGAAGTGGACTATCAATAATATTTCCAGCAGTACATCTGCCACTGTTCTAAGTGTACAGTGTTTAAGTGTTCACAGTGGCTAAGTCTTTAGAAGTGGACAGCCTAGTTCTTCTTCATAGTCTTTTCTTAGTTTGGGTGACATTGTTGGTATTTGAAATACCAGTGACATAGTCTCCACATCCTATTGACACAAATGCCACTGCAGTACAATAAGCTGACAGATAACTGAGATACATGTTGGATTCTTGTGTATTCTATTCTATAACAGTGATCTTGGATAGATGCATACATAGAAACATATGCTGAATGGATGTAGGAGAGTACGAATTTATATAGGTGTGAAAGAAGTTATTTTTGCACATTCAAATATTTCCTATAAACAGACACATGAAATTTGTGCAGCAAAATTACGTGAAAAGTTACAAAATAGATCAGTTTTACATTCAATAGTCCATATGCATTTTGTTTCATCTTATTTATTACAATAATCTCAATGCAATAATACCTACCTTATTTCTTTCCTCTGTTTTCTGTTTTCATTCGCTCTTTCTAATTCTGAACATTGTCTTTGATTAAATGCTGTCCTTCTGATCACAAATAATTTAGCATTGTAAAGTACGCATATCTCACTATGTATTGTTCCTATTATAGACCTACCTATTATTTGATTTGAGATCAGTTTGAAATCTGAAGAATGGTTAAGAGGGGAAAAAATTATGAAGACTATTTAGACAAAACCAAACATTTTCAGACAATGAGTTATGCAACCTGAGGCATCTGGACCATCTTCTCTGGGGACATCAAGGTTACCTGGCATATCACAGTATATTTAGACAGTATGCTACATCCCACTTTGATGAAAAATACCAGGGATCTTAAAAACCAGCAGATGGACATCTGAGAACTGCTATTAATCTCTCCCTATGCAGGGTATAGAAAAATAATGACAATTAAAGGCACATGTAAATAATCTAATGGATTGATGGCTTATGCAAATATCAGTCTGCATGATCACAAGACAAAAGGTACTCCGTGATATCTGGCTCCCAATATCAAGTGCTCTGAAAGGAGCATATTAAAAGGTCTTTCACAGAATGGGAGAAAAATAAAGAATAAAATTCAAAATAATTCAAGAGACCAAGCTTACTTTTCAAACTGACACTAGTGAATCCCATGGTGGGGAGAAGGTGGATTAGTGAGGGGGAATCAATCACAAGGATATATGTAACCTCTTATCTGGAACATGAACATTGGGGGAGTGGGCAAGGGGCGATGCCAGGAAGTTTATGATATGGCAAAATAATAATAATAATAATTTATAAAATATTGAGGGTTCTTGAGGGGGGCGCATAAAGGGAGAGTAAAGAATGATGAGATGATATTAAGGGCACTAGTGGAAGAGCAGATATTTGGAGGATGATGAGGGCAGCAGCCATGAAAAGGTGCTTGGCACAGGATATGGATGTATGTATTTTGATAAGTGATATATGAGTCTCCAATAAAATGATTAAAAAAGAAAAAAGGCAAAAAATTAATGTCTATGTGTCCAGTGATAGAGAACTTTCTCTATGTTATGTCTCCATTATTTCACTTTTAGGAAAATTTTTCATCATATCTTTGAACAGTTCAAATACATCTCAGCTGGTCTAATAATACATAATTTTTGAGGTAAATCAATATTTACTTTTCAGAAAAATAAATTTACCTAGATATTCAAGGTCATTTTAAAATTAATTCTCCTCATTTAAGAAAATGACTTCTAAGTGATTCTATCCTGTAAGAGCTTTAGTCCTCATATCTCATTATATGGAAAGCAATGTCAGAATACTTTGTGCAATGGTGAAGTAGAATAAAAGGTACAGGTCTAAGCTGTAAGTTTTAAGATTAACCTGGAAATACAAAAGGAAATATACATATTGAACAGTAAATGCTCTAGTCTATGAGGTAAAATATAACATTTACTCCATGTTATACTAGGTGCTCTTGTTATTATGGTAAGTTCCTACTAACATGTCTCTATCTAGCTGCACCTCTATCAAGAGCTCTGGTGGCATGGTGGGCCCTGTGTGGGGCTGCTCACAAGAAGCCAGCAATGGAACTCACCAAGCTTTTCAGGGGCAGCAGGAGAGATCTTGCATTCTTATAAAATGAGCTGTGGAGACCCATCGGGCCAGTTGTGCTGTCCTGTAAGGTTGCTGTGTGTTGCAGTTGACTTGATGGCAGTGAGAGTATATATATATATATATATATATATATATATATATATATATATATATATACTAGTGTGTGTATATATATATTAGTCCAGGCAGACTAGAGGAACAAATTTCAGAGACACGCATATGGATATAAGGAAAGGGTTTATATACAAAAGGAATGTGACACTGAGAAGGTATTCCAACCCAGCCTAGTACAAAGTCATAAGTCCATATTAACCCATATGCCCGAAATCAGTCTATAAAATCTCCTTCGCCTCAGGAAGTCACAGGTCAGGGGTGCAGAATGCTGGCGCTGGCAGGGGGCTCCCCATGGTGACTCCTCGCTTCCAGGGCTCAGGTCCATTAACAGCATGCCCCTCCAGCCTCAAAGGGCTGGCTCCTTCAGGGCAAAGCCGTGTGGTCTCTCCGCCGGCTCCTCCAGCTTCTCGGACGCTGCCATCTTCTCTTTTCCGTGATTCATCGTTTCTGAGACTAACTCCCAACAACTGGGAAAGATAGCTTCTCATCTTCACGAGGGAAATATCGTGAGATTTCTCAGACGTATCAAGAGAAAGCCATCCCACACAGAGGCCTCATTGGCTACTCAATGGCTATCTCCAGATTAACAGGCTAGACTCTACCCCTACATTTCAATCATAAAATTAACATAAGCAGGTGACTGTCACTATATACATATATATGAATTGTTTAACAGGCATAGCAGTCAAATGAATAATTGGTAACATTAACACATATGTTATGATTCCTAGATATTCTATGATGTCATATACAGCTGGAAATGAAATGGTCTTTGTTTTCTGGCCTCAGCCCCTTAATCTTTAGTCATGAAAATTATGTCATCTCTTCGTGACTATATAACATACGAGGCATGTATTTTAAAAATGAATTGATTGTTTTACATTATGAAAACATTACAGTCATTTTGAACAGTATTATGGAGCTTGCTAAGTACAACAAACATTCAAATATTTTATGATGTTGAGAATGAGTATGTCATTGAAAAATATAGATGGTGGTGTGTTAAATACAAATCAACATTTTTATCACTGTGGTTAATTTTAAATGTGATGATCTCATTCCACTTTTGTTTTTAGTTATTTTTCTTTTGTCTTTTTGTAACTATATATATATATATATTTAATGACAAATACATAATCACCTTGAAAAACAAAAAGAAAATTAAGTTTTTGGTTCAATGTTTTATAAATCTTACTACTCCTGGCTCGCTCCATGGGTGAAAACATTGCCCTGAAGTCTTCCCCCTTTATAGAAGCAGTTTATAACTTGTAGGAAGCTCACGTCATATTGCAATTACTCACTATTTCATTATACTGCATTACGCAGTGGTTGTTTTCAAAGTTACATAGGATCCATGATCCACCAGGAAGTTATTATCACAAAATATTTGCAGGAAAGGAAAATGTAGACTGACTTATTTCCAAACATAATAGAGGGGAATAAGAAATCCACTTGAAAGTGATAAATATTAAAAATTGAAATACACATATTTGTAATGTTTTCAAAAAGATCATGGAAAATGGTATTTGAAGATAATAGAAAATTTCCATGTATTACTTTTTGAGCCTCTGGTTGTACAATATAGACCTAAAGAAAAAAGCATTTATGTGTGTGTAACTGTATAGCAGATGGTTATATATGTTAGTTGCTTTTGAGTCAATTTGAAGTCATGGCAATCCCATGGACACAATGTTGAATTACTCTCAAGGGTATTCAGTGCTGCGATCTCATGTGAACAGATTGTCCGGCCTTAGTGTCAAGGTGCCTCTGGTTGATATTAATGTTTCAGCTAGTAAGTGAATACTAAAACATTTGTACCACTTTGAAAAGACAATACCGCATTTTGAGAAATGAGATAATATATTTTTCAGGGAAAGAGACTTTCCAAGCAAAACACAAAGCCAGAAACTTCATAGAAGGCATTTATAAAAAGATGAGGACAGAGAAACGAACGCTTTCCCCATTCAAAGACACACAGTAAGTAATTCAAATGAAAAATAATAAATTAAGAGAAATCTTTTTCCTGGCGAAAGTTAATCCCTGAAAAATATCAAGTAAGATCATCAATATTTTAAGGAGAAACAAAAAGATTAAAAGATAGCAAGAGAAAATTTAGGCAGGAGGAAATTTTAACTGTCTTAACTCTATTTTGTATTAAAATTTTCTGTCTAAAACAATCTACACTATAGAAAATAAACATAGTTGTGGTTAATTATGTATATTAAGTATGAAATTTTGAGTGGTTTATCATAATTTTATTGTATCAATTTCAGTGACAAAAGTAAGAATTTTTTTACAAAATTAAAAAAAATACAGAGAATGTCTTCAAGTACATTACAGCATAATGAAGACAGATAAATATTGGAAAATATTTTACAAATAAATTCAGAGATTGGTTATGCACATTATTTTATACTTAAAAGAACCCTTTAAAAGAATGCCTAAGTAGTCTCACAAATATTAGTATAAACAATAGCGTGTTCTCTGAAAAAAAAAAACACACTGCAGATTACAATGTAAAGATAAGCTAATAGGTATACTACCAAACCAAAAAAAAAAGTATAAATATGTCTCTGCTATCAGTATGCTGTGATTAATGTTTACATGCTTAAATATATCTGCAAATATATCGGTAAGACATTACTCTTAGTCAAGTTAGGATATGTTCCAAAAGGACTAAATAAAACTTACTTCAGAGGGATCCATTGTCCCGCTAAATTCAAGGCAGCATAGAAGGTTATGCTGAGTGCTTTTCAAAGTTCTAATGGGGTTATTTTGATAGCTTTTCTTGAAGAACATAGAACAACCATGGGATTTCATAATAGAATGTTAAGAAAATTGAAAAAAAAAGTATTGGTAAGAAGAAGGAAAATAATATTGTGCTGAGGACTTGTTTACCCTCACAATAATCCAGCTGCTGCTGCTTCCAGGGGATCAAGGGTTGTGCTGGGAGAATTTCATGGGGAAAGCGTCTCCATTCATCCTCCATTCCTGATCTTTCCCCTTCCAACATTGTTCTTTCCCCGAACTCAAAGGACATTTCAAAGAAATGCAGTTGGAGTTTCTCGAGGATGCCAAAGTGCCATGGTGTGAATCTGAGAGTGTAGAATTCTTCTGAGAAGGGTTAGAAAGATGAAACTATTTCCTTCAAATGTTCATAGTCTTAGATAGAATATTTTTTAAGAAATAATAGGTTCATGTATGGGCATTTTGATTTAACAAATATTTCTATGATATTGTAGTAATACTTTTTTCTAACATACATATAACATGATCACATAAATATGTATGTCCATGCTGAAAGGCATGAAAATTTATATCATTTATATTTTCTCATACAAACATCTATGAAACACCAGGGAATACAGCCATGTTATTATCTTTTGCATAATGAGTCTATTTACTTTTGGAGAATTATAGGGAATTTTATATTCATAAAAACTGTGGTCATAAAGAATAAAAAAAATTTAGTCAAGTTGAATGAATATATTTTTCACTTAAAACAAAACAATATGCTTTACAAATAGAATGTATGTATAGTTTTCTTTATTTGTTAGAGATATGAAACATAATAGCTCACAAGACTGATAAACAGGGCTTATACAGTGCTGAGTATTAGTCTAATGACCATGACCTAATTTAGAAATTGCTGCTTTTCAATTTTGCTACAATGTCTTTTGGTGAATATCAGTTGTTTAATGTTTTATGTGAGCATATCAGTGTTCTCATTATTAACAGAAAGTATAGAATAACAGACTGTATACTAAAGAGTTTGATGGTAAAGGATGACAGAACATTTTAAGCCATTTTTTTGTGATGGCTTAGGTCACACGTTACATAATAGATTTTAATGGCAATTTCAAAGATACACTTGAAAACATATTAGATATAGCACAACCTAAATTATGTTAACCAACCACTTTAGATTTTATATGTGTATATGGTTAGCTATCAGATATATGAAAGGGTTTCAAAAGTTCATGATAAAATATAATTGAGATAATAAAGAACTTTTCCATGAAGCTTTAGAAGCTCCTTAAACCTAGAGCAGTTTTTTAAAGTTCTGTCATATATATATATATATATATATATATCTTTAATTAGAAAACTATAACAGAATTTAAGAATACAAATTAAAAATAGATGATATATGTTATTATAATGGATCCCTGGTGGAGAGTGGCTACACATTTGGCTGCTCATCACAAGGTCAGAAATTCAAGGCCAGCTGTTCTTCAGGAGAGAGATGAGGATTTCTACTGCAATAAAGAGTAGCAAGGGCTCTAGAAACGGGGCCCTTAAAGGCTTGAAGATAAACAAGTGGCCATCTAGCTGAGAAGCAAAGAAGCTCACATGGAAGAAGCATAGCAGCCTGGGTGATCACGAGGTGTTGGGGAGGATCAGCTATCAGGCATCAAAAAACAAACAAAAACATATGACTGTGAATGAGGGGGGATGCAGGGTGGGGACTCAAAATCCATCTATAGGCAGCTGGACAGTCATGATGCAGTGTAGCAATAGTGAAACATGCAATGTTTCTCTAGTTCTTAAAGGCTTCCTCCCCTCACTCTCACCACACCACCACTATCATGGTCCCAGTTCTACCTTTCAAGTCTGCCTGGTCCAGAGGATGTACACTGGTACAGTTAGGACCTGGAAACACAAGGAATCCAAAGCTGAAGAACCCCTCAGGTCCAGTGGAGAGAAGAGTGACAATGGGAGGGGGTGGGCTGGACAGAAACGGAGAACAGATTGCAAGGGTCTACATATAACCTCTCTTGAGGAGGGACAGCAAAGAAGTGCATGAAGGGAGACGTATGGTGTATGATATGACAAAATAACAATAATTTATAAATTATCAAGAATTCATGTGGCCGGGGGACTGGGAAGGGTGGGCAAAAATGAGGACGGATAAAAGGGTCCAAGTAGAAAGTAAGTGTTTTGAAGATGATGAGGGAAACACATGTACAAAAGTGCTTGACACAATGGATGTGTGTGGGGATTGTGGTAATAGTTGTACAAACCCCCAATAAAATGATTTAAAAATATACCAAAAACAACACAAAAAGAGTTGCAGCCTCAGAAACACTCAGGGTCCCAACAGAAACACTCCTTGGTCCCAAAAGGTCAAAATGAGTTGGCTTCGACTCTATGGCAGTGAGTCACTATAAATATGTTATTTGATAATGAATAGCAAATTGAGGTTAGAAAGTACTATTACTTTTTATTTACATCTAAATTTCTTTAATAGAACCATGAGTACTTGAAAATGGAAACTCAAGGGGGGAAATATGAGGATGCATATTGTCATGTTTTATTGGAAATGGTTTGAAATCTTTGCAATCTTCTCTCAGGGGGGTTAGTAAATGTGAGAAAACAGTAGTAAGAGAGAACGTAACAAGACTCCTGCAGTTAATTTAAGAAAAATCAAGTAAAAGTAATTCAGTTCATGCACTTGTATAATGTAGTCAAGCTATGCACTCAAGATCTGTTGATAGTTACATGTGATTGGAATCGAGTAAAAATGGAAAAACAGAGGAAGGATCAATACATTGAAATAAGACCTCGGTGATAAAAACAAACTGAAAACTCACATGATAGATGATTTCACCTTTCTATTGGGTCCTACTTTTTTTTGGTATTAGGAGAAAATATAAACTTTTTACACTTACTTGGCTAGGAAATGATTTTCTAAGTTGTTGGAGAAGGCTGGTGGGTGCCTCCAACTTTTCATTGGCTTGTTGAAATTTCTCATTTGGTGTTCTATAAATTCTGGTGCCTTGTTCAGCTTGGACTTCTTTCACTACTATAGCCCTGATAACCTCTTATATGATAACCTCTTAAAATGGCAAAATGTTGACGAGTTCTTTCTGGTATAGTGATTTTGTGTATTTTTTTCATCTTCTTCTGACTGCCCACATCAACCCATATTTGCTAATAGACTCTTTCTATATTACAAGTTAAGGCATGCTTTTTTCCTTTTATTTAATCAGTTTGAGATCAGCTGAGTATTTTCTTTCTTTTTAGCGCCTCAACTAGACTTTGCACACTTAATTACAATAATCTTGGTTTGTCCCTTGAAATTTTCTATTCCATCCTTTTGTATCATTAACGCTTCCACTTGCTTTAGCTACTGTATGTTCTGGAACAAGTTTCAGAAACTCTTCTGATATCCACTTTGGGCTTTCCTTGTTCTTCTCTCTTTTTTAATGGTCTTTTTGCATTTTTTCTTGAACTATATTTTTGGTGTCATCCCAAAACACACTGTGTCTTCTGTTATTAGGGTTCCATTGGTCAAATGGGTTCTTAAAATGGTCTCTTGATTCAGGTGGGATGCACCCGGGCTTGTGTTTTGGTTCTCATGTGGACTGCTTTTAATTTTATTCAGCATCCTCCTGAAGTCTCATTAGAACAACTGATGGTTTGTTCCAAAGTCAGTCTCTGGCTTAGTTTTGACAGCTGACATTGAGCTTTTCAATATAACATCAAAAAGAGGTGTTCAGTCATCACCACTATCAGTTTTAGAACATTTTCTTAATTCTTGTCTTCATCATCATTAGTTCCCCATTTCCTACAAGTGTCCTAGCATAGCCCAAGGAACACCGAATGCAATCACGCTCTATATAGATTTACCAATCCTAGATTTCATATTCAGAAAGACATTGAAAACAAAACAAAACACTAACAATAACAAAGTATTTTTCTGACTTTTAATAGTTTCAGCTTCCTTTCCTATTGAGTTTTCACCTGTTTTACTGTTATTTTTATTAGCCAATTTTTTTCTGTTTATGAAATCCACATAAAGTAAAACTGCAAAGACAGTAACTGGATTAGTAGTTCCATTTCATTTTTGACAACTTCTGATATTCCTACTTTCATATATATGTAATTCATATCCTTATAAATACATTCAGAACATGCTTCTTGCTTTTTCTGGAAATTAATGTGTAGTATGATCTGATTGAGTTAAAATGTAAATTATTTTGAAAATATTCCACAATATTCCACAATAGCATACAATAGTTATTACAAGATTTTTAAATTGATATGCCAAAATCAAAGTTCACAATTTATTGTAGAATCAGCTGCAGTAGTTACATTAGCATAATCAATATGTATTACTTTTCAATTAAGTTAATAACTTTTGTAAAAAATTAGAAAGAATATATGGTGTTACTGTGTTACTAGTATACTTTTACATGAAATATTGAAAGAGGAACTCTTATTTCATAAAAGGTTGGTCTCCAATAAGTCTCCTTTTATAAGACTAAGGCAAAACTCAGTCTAAAAAAAGTACAGCTAGAGACTCATAGATAGCAGTTACTTCTTCAAAAACTGAGGACATGGTGTGGCTTTCAGATGCTAAGCTGAGTAACTCGAGTCTTTGTTTCTACCAGATCCACATGCCCTGTGACTTGGTCTCAACTGGCTTTCTAGGCAATACCACTCCGCTAAGACAATATGGGAGGCAATGAACCCATGCATTAGCACAGAATGTTTTTGCTTCAATGAAAGGACAGATTTTTAGAGGGAGGGAATGATTTTTGGGTCATCATCATTGTCAAAGATTCAGTAGAACTGCATGATCATGGGGAAAAAAAAGAGTCTACATTTTGACACTGTAGATACCTTCCTGATCTTGAATTTGACAGTTTTGCTTGATAATTTTTCCCATACATTCAATGGTGAGTAAAGGAGTGTGCTACTCTTTCTGTGGCTGTTTCAGCCCAGGCACAATATTAACATAGTGCAGAAGGCAGGGGCTTACAAACTGACTTCCCTCTCTCTCCATAATGTCCCTGTGTTTATGGATCAGAATGAAGGGAGTCTAATAACTAATCTGAAGTGTGCAAATAGGAAGGCAGGAAGCAATCTACATCCTGTGTTTACTTGAAAATCCTAGACATAACCTTTCTTTTTTGTTTTTGCTTGAATGTTTGGGATCTCTCAAGTGGTCTAAACCAAATTGTTGACTGAGAATCCTCTCTTTGCCCATATTGGAGAAACCCTGGACCTTGCAGTCTCTGTAACCCAAGAAAAGTGCTGATCAGAGGAGCACCTGAGAACTTTTGAACAGTCATACTTAAGATGGGGGTGGATTGATTCTTTATTTTTAAGCTTTAAATATCCTGTGTCTCTTTTTAGCTAGTCTCTCTCTACTCTCCTCTCTGTCTCTCTCTATCAATCACATATCAAATACACACAGAACAGTGGACAGGTTAGATGGTTCTCTTCTAGCTATAAATTCAGGGTAAGATTCTTCTAAAAAATTTAAGAACAGTGTTTCATAGTAAATATATGTCATAGTTTTATTCTTTCTTATTTTTCTGCTCCTATTTTTTTCCAGTAAATCTCTAATCCAGAGTCTCACCAAAATCCAGATTTTTTTCCAGAAAGTTGAGTACCTTGAGGGAACTACGTTGATTGAACTTTGAGTGATTGGGTATAGGCTGAGCATGGTATATGTTTAAGAGCTGTGTAGTGACTCAAATACGATATATTTTTATTTATTGCTTGCACTATGTATGTATACACACACACACATTTGGCATATTTGAATTTATGTCCGCTAACAACACCTTGTGTGTGTGTCTAATATATGCACATCACACGTGTTCAAACATGGGATATATAATTGAATAAGCCCGGTAGCACTGTGGTTATGCAATGAACTAAGTAAGACCCACACAACTGGGCAGTTCAAAACCCTAGCTGGTTGGCAGGAAAAAGACCAAACTTTTAACCCCGGTAAACAATCACAGCCTCAAAAAGTCAAAGGGGAGTAACTCTATTCTGTCCTTCGACTGGAGGTGGTGAATTTTTGTTGTGGTTCTTGTTATATATAATTGTGTCACTGTGTACATATATATGCTATGTATATGTATATAAAATAAACTTCTATCATCTTTGAGCCAGTACATGCTTCTTTAAAAGATACAAAACCCAATTGGTACACAATCGTGTGTGTGCATGTTTGTGTGTGTGTGAATTTAATAGTCTATTCTCTCTTTGGCAATGATTCAAAGATTTCAGAATAGTTATGGAATAAATGTACATGGATATGTGTAAGTAATTAACCAGTCTCTGCTATAAACACTCGTGTATAAGGATAACTTTTAAAAGAGTGTGAATAAGATTTTAGTTCATATAATAACTGATCTGATTTATCCCGGACAAAACATTCCAGTATTTCTTTATGATTATTGGATGGTTTTAAGTAAGCTTTCTCATGAATGCATCCACTGTCATTATGGTACCTTAAAAAAATTCAGTAAAAAGAGTTATATGCAAGGCACAGGGTATTCCAAAAGTCTAATCTTGATAGATCTGTTCAAAGAGCACAGGGGAATCATGGTGGTTCATTGCAAAGAAGTTTTGAAAAACATGAAAAAAGGCTAGCAGAGTTGTGTCAAGGAATTCCTTTCCATCAGGACAACACACCTGATACTTCTTAGAGGTTAGCAAGGGCTGTCCTGGGATAATTTTATCGGTGAACCTTATCCATTTACTCTTTAATCCTTTGGACTTTTCTTTGATCCACAAACTGAAAAAATAGTTTTAAAGGACACTCCAAAAAGTGCAGTCTTCCTGTGGAATAAATAAAGCGCACACACTTCTTAGGAGGAAAGCCTTAAAGATGGGAACATTGGTGTTAGAAATATGTAGACTTAGATGGAGGATATGCCATGTAACAATTGCTTCCTATTTTGATAATTTTGTTTGTTAACAGTTTCTAGAATTTGGTAGTAATATTTTCTGATTTACACTCAGCTAACACATGGTAAACTTTGTTATATATGTATCTCTAGGTCTTAGTCTTTATACTGAACCTTACAAATTCCTTATCCTGTCAACTTGATTGAAACCTACTGTTGTCAAATTCATCCTCACTGATTATTTCTACACCATAGTCCAGAATAGAATGCTAGCATAGGATTTCCAAGTTTGTCTAAAGAAGCAGACTGCCATGTATTAATCACATGAATCTTGTCTATCAAACATTGTGTTTCATATATGAGTGCTTAATAACCACTCTATCACCAGGGCTTCATTCAGTAAGTCCTGTAAGTCCTGAAATCCAGTTTGTTTATTTTATTTTTTTACTTCTTCTAACTCCTGCCTTCAGACTACTCTGAGGGTGTTGAATAGTCTATTAGCAATGGCTACTTTAAATATGGCTCTTTTTCTATGGGATATTGGTATTTTTAAGTGTTAAAAATGAATATCATCAGATTGGGGATGATTGATGTGCATTTCTAATAACATTTGAAAATGTTTTGAAAAAATATACATAAATAGCAAATCCCTGATAGCTCAGTATGCACTTAGTAGGAATCAAAGATTGTAAGTTTGAACACAATTACCTGCACCTAGAAAACAGCCTTGCCATTTGTTTCCACAATGATACAATCAAGAAAATCTTTTGTAGTCGTTCTGCACTTTAGTATGTGGAATCTCTATAAGTCATTACAAACTGAACAGCAGCATATAATAATATTATATAAATGTAAGGTAATATTAAACTGAACAAAATTAGACTGTACATGTATGGTAATATTATACATATACCACTTTATCCTGGTCATTGAGTGCTGCGTCCTTCCTGTCTCCCCTTTCCTGCAGTCTTGAAGACTCAGTTTTGAGGACACAGGCTTCTGTGAGAACCTTTTTAGGTGAAAGAAACAAATGACAAGGAGCACATTTGTGTTCTGCTTAGTTGTTCAAATACTGGAGTGATATGGATGTTTGAATACAGGGAGTTGCAAGTTGACCCAGTATAACCAAAGTCCTCACTGAGCATTCTGGGATTAGCTGCTATCCTTACAACTCTCCTAACAGTATTAATTGTGCTATTCCTTATTCTATCCTTGCAATCTAATTGATTGCACTAATAAATGGCATCAATATTGGCATGTTAAAAATAGAAAGAAGAGTGAAATATCAAACATTGAACTTTCATCCTTTTTTTCCTTTCTTTTCAATTTGACTGATAAAGATCAGCTTTGTTAAACTTTAGAGGCTTGCTTTCAGTTAGCGATTCTATCTTAGAGCTATACATGATTCCTAAATGTGCAGAGTCATGTCAAGTTTCCTCTTATTTCCCTTAATAGGGGATAAGTTCAATGTCCTCCATGGGAGAAGAAAAATGAAACCAGAAGCGATTACTGGGAATTTAGATTGCCTGGCTACTACTATGTGGATAACTGCATGTCCCTTGACTCCGATTTTGTGATAAACATATTGGAACCCTCTGTTCTCATGCAAACCTCACCTTTAAATTCATTCACAAGTCAGCACCAGAAGCTTCCCAAGTTAAAGTAAAGAAAATAGCTTATATCAGTTGCTGCTGCTTTTATAGCATATTTTAACAGCCATCCAAATTCCGATAAGTAGACAATCTAATTTTTATTACATTTCATCTACAACATTTAATAAATATTAATGTACATGACTGTTGCTGACCTCCCTCTAGACTTAAAATCAATAGCTTTTGGTTAAGTTCTTTTGGACAACATTATAGAAATGAAGACTCACTATTTAATCCGGTGGCCCAGTCTCTGCTCCTTTAAACATGTTAGTGGTGGCCTTATTAAGAGGAGTAAATTGTCACAGTACAATTTGCTTGTGCAGCAATACCTGAAAAGGGAGTTGGACAATACTTATTTTCATATAGGTTTTGTAATATTTTCCATTACATTTCATCAGTTGCTGTTATTTCAGTTCAGGTTTTCTATTTTAAATGATCTTAGAGAATATTTTTGATAGTCTTTGTCTCATATATATGTTTAATCAAGACTAGCAAAATGGGATTTAAAAACATTATTTAATTTCCTATTGATCTTCCTTGTTCTTTTGATGAAATCCAAATTAATCAGCCTTTAGAGGATAGATTTTAACTAAGACCATTTGGGAGGGTGGCCTTGATATTGATCATTTATTTATAGTAAAATAATATTTTATGTGAAATATGTCCATACACATTTATTCTTTAAGCAATCGTCTACCTAATAACAAATACTGACCTAGACACTAGAGATTCAAAGGCAAACAGCACAAAGTTCCTGCCTAATAGGAGTGTTTACAACAGTAAGGCCTGTAGAGAAAATGAAGACATTGTGTTCAAAGGAAAAGAAGGAAAATATAGGACTACATGGAGTTGCTGCTATTTGCTGTTCATCTGTCTCTGAGCAGAACAACTTTGAATAACAGATTACAATGTTGTCTTTCTGTTCTAGGTCTCAAAGGTCAGGAGGGGTCTCTTCAATGTCATATTTTGACTCCTATGGACTCATTTTAATTTCTTAACTTCATATGAGCAATTGGTAGTCTGTTTCACAATCAGCTTGGGCTTTTCTTTGCCTGTTAATATTGTGCTTCTCCATTGTCTCTTGCTGAGGATGCTGTCAATTTGATTCCTGTGCATTTAGTTTGATGGATTCTGTGTGTTCAGTCACTGTAAGTGTTGATAAAAAAACAAAAGCATTTACAATGAAGAGGCTGCTTTTCTTAAAAAAAAAAAGCTGTATCATGTGATCCCAAGGTTTATTTCTATTACCATGCCATATTTTCTAACTACTGCCATTATTTGTTAGAAATTTTCACATTCCTAATACAAGTAATTATCAATTCATCTTGATTGCATGCTTGATCAATTTCACATAGAAGTTGGTAGAATGCATCAATTCACCTCTAGCTTCAGTGTTGGTACATACATTTGAATAATAGTGCTATGAACCGAACATCCTTGACAGCACTGGACTTGAAGACAGATTCTAAAATAGTCTTTGTGGTGATGAAAGTGGCATCTTTTTCCTTGGTGGCATAGTGCTTACCCATTGGGATGCAAGCCACAAGGCCAGCCACTTAAAACCGCCAGGTGCTTCTCAGGAGAAAGAGGACATGTCCACGTCCATGCAAGGTTACAGTCTCTGAAACCCACAGTAGCAGTTCTGTCCTCTTCCATTGGCTCACCAAGAGTGAGAATTAACTCAATGGCAGTGAGTTTGCTTGGGTGTTTCTTGGCTGATCATGAAAAACCATATGATTATATGATCCACAACGATCAATCCCAGTCCATTTCAACTCCCCAATGTTTATGCTTTCCATCATAGCTTTTGAGAACTTCTAATTTCCTACTCCCCACATTCTGATTACTAATAGATGCTTCCAATTGTATCTTCTCATGTTGAAGCCTGCCCCACGAGTGAATGAGTATCCCTAGACTTTCAGTCCATCTGCATCATTATGGCTGATTCTACTTTGTGGATGCAGCATTTCTGCAGTTACATTTTGAGCACCTTCCAACTTGATCTTATCTCCAGGCCTTATATTGGACAATGCCTCACTGCATTTCATAAGTTTACAGTGGCTAATCCCTCTGTGCATAGCATGCTCCTTCCGAGTTTGCTTCTCAACTGGAAACTCCACTGAAACATGTTCAGAATGGATGACCCTGCTCGATTTAAATGTGACATAGTTTACAGAATAATAGCATCACATAGGCCACTACAATATGATAAACTGGCAGGTCAATGGTGGGTTGTTTACTAATATCATGAATATGAAATGTTCAATAAAGAGATGGTCAGTATAGACAGAATAGGATGCTGCATGTATTAGACTGGTGGAATTAAGAAACAACCTATTAGTCTATGAGATAATCTACATATTGCATGTATGTCCTGAATTTTTGCCTATTCTTCTTTTTTCTGGTATGAAAGTCACAGTCTCATAGATCTTTTTACTAGCCAATGTTAATTTAAGACATTACTTTTTATAGTATTCTGCAATGGTACCAACAAATATTATAGGCATGAGGATGCATATATTATTTGATATAGGCATTTGAAAATTAGCAAAGATTCAAATCATAGTCCAACTTTCAGATAACATGTTTATTATGTAAGAATTCTGTATTTAAAAGGAAATTAGAAGTATTCATACTAACAATGATAGCATGTGACTTAAAACTAGGCACCTATGAATTACAAAACTTCACTGTTGTCAAAAGGTTCATCCCTATGTAAATCAGATATGCATTTCCATATGAAAATATCTTTTTTGATTTTGGGGCGGTTGGAGAAGCCCAACCTGTAAATCGGGTAACAGTACGCTGAAGCCTTCTTAGGGGTATATCCTTTTCTCTAAGAAAGACTCTGGGGAACCTCTCCCTTTTCTCCCTTACCCTCTACCTCCATGCTTCTTTGGACCCTGGGCCGGCCTCCAGGGCAGCGCCTGGTGGGCCGCACACCATGGGAGTTCTTCTCTGAGCTTCTCTGTGCCCTGCCTTGCTTCCACAGCCCACGGATCCACATAACTTTGCATGCGCTTCACCTCTATTTGTCATTGGCCCTCAGCTGCAGGAGTCTGAAGAGGTTCATAGCTCCAATCAGTTCCATGGATGTGAGTTACCCTCCTCTAGGATGCTTTCTTGTTAAGCTAGTTCTTGATATTCAGTTCCTTCTCATACATGTAGGATTGTCATTAATTTTGTTACTATAGAAAACCCAGAGTAATAAAGATATACTAAGTGATTTTAATGTTGTCATTTATTTAGTTATAAGGAAATATTTTATTTTTTTCAAATGCTTATGAAAATTATAAAATAAAAGTCAGTGTATTGAGATATATATACACACACACTTCTCTATCTATCTATCTATCTATCTATATCAAATTCTATCAATCAGTTTTTTTGGCATATAGGGATTTATTACTCAGAAAAGACTCAAGGACAGTTATTGTTTCCTTTGTGTAATACACACACACACACACACACACACTCCTTGGGGTATATTACTCACAGAAATAGAGAGATACAAATTTCATCCAAATTTGTCTCTTCAAAATAAACTATTGACCCCAAGAAGAACTCATTTTACTTTCTTTAGGTCTTGAACCATCAATATTTTTTCTTAAAAATCTATGATCTTTGGGGCTAAGCCCCAGTGCTATAAGTGATTAAATGTGGGACTGTGGCCCACAGGCTTGTTGGTTCAAATCCAGTGGCGGCTCTCAGGAGCAGTGCTTGGTAGCTCCCATGACCACCAGAGGGCAGTGATGCTCCCCCCAAACAATCTATGATCTTCAACGTTCACCCAAAGTTTGCTCGACTCCATGTCTTCCAATTTCTTCTATTTTTATGGTGGCAATTCAGTCTGCTTTTGAACAGAATCATAGTCCCCTACACAAAGTTTAAGCTAATAGAATGAAATATATAAACACACACTAGGTAGCACATTTTCTGGATTTAGTTTGATTATTATTGAAGACAATTCCTGAAAATAATTTAATCAAGTGCTAAATATATATATATATATATATATATATATATATAAACCTTGTGCTAGCATAGCTACTTGTTATTAAAATAATCATGATTTCACATATTCAAAAAACACTAATACTGTGAATATTTTGTGGAAGGCATTACTTAAACAATAGAGCAGTAAAATAAATGAAAGATGAAGCTTGAAATTTTGTTTTATTTTTTCCATATTTTGTTGCATTTCATCTGCATATTAATATTAAAGTATGGTCACTATTTTGTTCTCCACATGAGATAAATTATGCTTTATATATAAGCTAATTTTTAATATAACATTTTCTCTAAAATGAGTTTCTATATATATGTACATGTGTCTGTGTATGAATACATGAAATACTGATGCTATCAAAATCCTAAGGGAAATATATCTACATTTAAAACATATCTTTTATTGTCAGAGCAGATCATAGTTTTACATTAAACAATTCATACTTATTCTGACCCAACTAACCAATACTTTCAATGTACTATCATTTATCTACTTCTTCCCTGTTTACCTGTTTCCATTAGATCCATTCATAGTTCTTAATGTTCTGAACTGATTGGTTATATAACTGCTATCCCTTTTACCTTAAATGACTGCTTACTGAAACACAGAGGAGAGTCCTCTCACAAAGGAGAGACCCATAATCTGGGGCTTCCACCAGTCTCTACCTGTTCAGTAAGCCTGGTGTCTTTCGTCATTTCTGTCCCATAATTTTCTCTCTCTCTGCCCAGAACCTTTGAAGGTGAACTTTTTTCAGAGCTGTTGGTAGTAGTAAATATGCACCATCAACCATGTTCAGCCATGTTGTGAGGTGTTTCACAGATTCACAGTAATTCTTGACATTTTTCTTGTATCCCAGTGTGTGTTCATACTAAAGTTTGTGTGTCCTTTTGTTTCCACCCTTCTGCTTTTGTAAATAGTGCTGTGATGTCATGGGTGTACATCATAGTATCCACTAATTTCATGGCTTTCATTTCTCATGGACAGATACCAAGTAGAGGAATTGATGGGTTGTATTATATATTCATTGTTTATTATTATTAAAGAAGCTTTCTTTCCAAAGTGTTATATATTTTGCCGTCCAGTCAGAAGTGGGATTGCAGCTGCTCAGTCAGCATTTAGAAACCACTTGGCATTCTGAAGAGAAAAGTGGAACCAAAAATGGGCGTGGTTTCCAATCTCTGCACACTCTTATCAGGATTCACTGTTATTTTTTGAACTCTGCTGCTAAAGCTGTAGTGCAGGGGTATCTCATTTCTTGTTTTGATTTACAGCTCTTGACTGATTCACGATAATGAGCACTCCTCAAGATGTTTGTTGACTGACTGACTATCTCCCTTGAAGGAACATTTAATCTTTTCCATGCAGTTGGAAACTTTGCTGGTTGACGCCTTGCCATTTTCTTCAGATTTCAGAGGTATTTCCTTGTCTGAACTCTCTTTGTCATCCCCTTTCCAGCTCCCCAATCTACAAGATAATTTTTACACTTTTGGTGAAACCTCTTGATTCTGTTAAGTGTCTGATTTTTAAAGGGTCCAGGCATCTGTTTTGTCTTTTGCCATTAGTGCATTTTTTTAAGTAGGCTTGATAGAGTATTTATGAGATCTAATGTGGCCCCTAAAATTGTCCCTACTTTTTTCATTGACAATATTTTATTATTTCACATTTATAACCTTGACCTCAGTTTTGTGGTGTGAGACATGAGTCCTACTTCATTCTTCTTCATTGGAAATCCATTTTTTTTGCCACCAACCTTAGTTAAAACAACAAGCATTTTCCTCCATATTTAATGTGCCTTAGACATTTATCAAAGATCAGTTCTTTATAGGTGGATGGATTCTTTCCAAATCCCCAATTTTGTTTGACTGGTCAATGAAACGGTCCCTCCCCCAATATCAAACTGTTGTTTTGTCTATAGTCACTTTGTAATAGGTTGTGAAATTTTGAAGTGAGCAACCTCTAACTTTGTTCTGTTTAGTAAAACTTTTCTTTTCTAGTGTCTCTTTCCTTTCCTTATAGAGTTAGTTTCCAGCTTCTTTAAAGAATGTTGTGGATTGGGATTGAGATTCCAATATATTTGTACATCACCTTGAACAGCAGTGATATTTTCCCAGTGTTATAACACTGTATCCATGAACACAATCGTTTCTCCCATTTATGTAGTTATTTTGTTTTTTTGTAGTAGTGTAGTAGTGTTTTGTAGCTCTTTTTGAACAGGTTTTTCATTTCTCCGGTTATACATTCATTCCTAAGTATCTCATTTGGAGCAGTTGTTCTAAATTATATTGTTTCACAAGTATTGTTGTCCTTTTCAGAGATCTATTTGTTAGCATGACAGAAGTCAACTTTTTATACATGCTGTTCTATTTTGGTCTTGTCTCATTTTAGAGCTACAGCTTAAAAAGTATACAATGATTTTGAATGGCTTAAACTATACTATGAATGGGTTCTAAATAGAAACTAAACCTCTTCTTCAGTGTACCACCTCAAGGTACATGAAGCAACATAGGATACAAATACTATCTGAGGGCATAGGTTCAAAGGAATAATTCCAAAAATTTCAAGTGGACAACAGTAAGAAATGTATGTATAGTAATGCATTACTATGTTCTTAATAGTTTGTCTTTAATTTGTATTAAATATATTTGAAAATTTTAAAGTAAATGTACTAAGAAACTAGAATTTAGTTTTCTTTACAGTATAGAAAATATAAGAAAAAAAGATATTTTTCAAAGTTCTGAAATATAATCCTAATAATATCATTTGAAGCAATTTTTTGATATTGTTAACTTCTTCATTCTTAGCTTTTTGTAAATAAATATTGCAATATTTATATTTATGCTATTGATTTTGAGTAGATTGATCCAGAATGATTCTTTGAACATATATCTTCTCAAGGAGTCTGTGTCCAAGGTTATTTCATGTTCCTTGAGGTGGTGCATTGAGGATGTTTCAATGCCATTTATAAATTTGCCATAGTCTATTTAATGAATGCAAAATCATGAATATGACTGCTTATTAAAGAAAAGAAAGGTGCATGTAAAAATTATTTATATTAAAATCCATCTCAAAAAAATTCTATCTCATGAGAGTCAGTGATCAACTTAAATGAACCTCAATACCTTTTAATTAATGATGATCTTTGCTTATTTATTTTTTTAATATAGCACAGGATCAAGTAGTATTAACATCTGTGAACATATTTATGCTACTTAAATCTCCTAGGAGTATATTTACTCCTTCCCTGTTTGCAAGATTAAAAAATCCATAAAGATAATTAAAGTGCCACTTGCACTTACCTCAGAGTCAGCACTATCAGATACCAAAAATAAGCAAAAGTTTTTAAAAGTTTTTGCTCATTCCCCCTTTTTACACCATAGATTAAAAGTAGAGTACAACTGTATTCTACATTTAAAATTGGCCATATATCTGATCATCTGATTATTACAACTACATAACATAGTTTCTGATAGTATAAATTCACATTTGAATTGAAATTTCCATGAAAAGATCTGATATTGAACTATGAAATGATATGGTACAGGTATTAATATGCAAAATAGAGCAAATAAAAGAAAGGAAAATAAAAGTTTATGTCCAGGCATATATTCTGAGCTAAATTTCAGCTCTAAATTAAGAAAAAAATAATTCTTACATCATGGCCCTGCTCGAAACTCTTCCCTCAGGAAAGGAACATAGGAGATAAAGGTGCTATAGTGAAATGTGGTGAGAATTTTAGATGGTGCCAGCTAGCAGATAAAACAGCATCTGGGGTTTTAAAGGCTTCTCTCCAAACAGGTAGCCATCTGAGTGAGATGTCAGCTAAGTCCACATGGAAGGAGCACAGCAGCATCAGTCGCTAATGGATTAGAATCCTCAGACTCTTAAACTGAAGGGCGGGATCAGTATCAGAGCGCAAATTCTTAGAACCATCTGTGCAGAAGGCGATGGGTGACCATGAGAGCCCAAGATTCATTTGTGGAACTCCCTAGGAAATGAGTCTCCCCCTATCCAAAACTCCCCCATCCCAAATTGAAAGATATGAGGAAACTGGTCTTTAAATCCAGTGTTTGGGAGGGAGGAGTATAGAAGATCAAAGTTAAAATTCTTTTGATAGATCTCTCCTGAGACCTAGGCTGAAACTGATCTGGTTTCCAAAAATGTCTGTATTTTCGTTTTGTATTGATTTGCTTGTTTGTTTATATCAGTGTGTATTGCAGAGGTGCTATGACAATGGCGGTGACCCTCTTGAAGCTGTGTTATATGTTTTTCTGTTTTTTGGTAAATGAAACTCAAGATTGATGAACCTATCTGGACAGCAAGTTGAACTAGGAGTTGGGGTGGGGAGGGTATCTGGGTGATGGTTTAAAGAAGAGAATGGCAAGGAGTCCATGTAGGAAACGCATGTTTGGAAACCGATGTAATTGACGTATGAAACAATATGCTTTATGCATAATTTCAAACTAATAAAAAGGAGCATATAAATAGCAAACCAGACATTTTTTTGGGAGGGGGATCACTGCCTCTGGTGCTCATGGGTGCTACCCAGTGCTGCTCCTGAGAGCTGTCGCTGGATTTGAACCGCCAAGCCCGCGGCACTGGGCGAGTCCCAATCTCAACCACTTACGCCACCGGGGCTCAGCCCAAACCAGACATTATTAAGGGAGCTTCATCCCAGCATAAATCAAATATTAAGTTACTTAAGTCAATGCTATTGAATTTATCTGGCTAAATCAAAGGTTTTGCTACAAACTCAAAGAATCCATTTAAAACAAAAATACCAAAATGTAAAGCTATTGTTTCTTTTCTGTTTTCCTCATAGTTTTATGGAAATATATATCATCTAAAATATGCTTCTATAGTTTGGTTTTATTTAAAAAGAGTTGTATATACAGCACCACAGTCAGTTCTGGAACACCCTCTCAGCTTCGGTATTCCTGATGTGCTCTTTAACCTCCTCTTCAAACTCCTCTCTATCCTCCAAATCCCCAACAAGCCATGCACCAATTACCGTCTCTCTACTTCCATGTATCCTAGGTTCATATACTGGAAAACATACAAGAAACAAACCAAACCAAAAAAATCCATTCCCCCATCAAAACAAAAAATATTTTTCAAAGTCCTGATATTAATATCGACTTAACTGCTTATGAGCCCTTGTGGCATAGTGGGTTCTG